>NQII01002208.1:339340-379355 GCA_002778355.1 Clitarchus hookeri
GGGGGGGGGGGGTACCTTCAACGGTAGCAGAACAAAGCATGTGGCGGTGGTCACAATCACAAATTAAATACAAGGGCAAGGTCATTGTCCGTGGCGTGTGGTGAAATGTTGCAAGGTAAGCTGGTGCTTGCTCAGTGCTGTACACGCCTGGCGCACGCAGTAGGAACCAGTAACGAGAGTGCAGCCGGGAGAAACTGAATATACTGCGGCCACTCGCGATATAGTGGCGAGGCACTAATTACACACGTGCTGTGACGTCAAATGCACTACTACGTTTAAGTGGCTTATGTGTAAAGTAGCAAACGATTCGGTATAGCGCAGAGCAAAACACAAGTTACTTTGCAACAGTTCACCACACGCCGCTGAACATTTCGCTCAATTTTCTTAGCCGACAAGTATAAATAAGCATTTTACAAATAATATGGATTCCCTATAAAGGTTGAGCAAAGTAAAAAAAAATAGTTTTTTTTTTGGGTGTGAAATTTAGCGTTTTGAGTCATCTTAAAGAATTTTTTTTTAACATCTTCCGCGAGGTTTTTTTCTCAATGTGAGCAGTAAGCAGTAAAAAAATGTAAGCAGTAAAAAATGTAATCAATAAAAAAATTATTGTTATATTTGTACAGACAAAGGCTTCGAAACTAGTTACCAAAATGTTTGCATGGAGTGCTACAGAATAAAATGTAGTAAATATTAAATTCAGTTACTGATCACTTTATTCATGTGTCACTCAAGTGTAACCGTAGAAGTGTTAATAATGAAAATGAGTTACTAATATGCAGATACGTAGGCCTATTGTAATGCGTGTAAAATATTGTTACAAGACGCCAGGGGGAGGGGGGGGGGAAATTCATTTTTGAGTTCGTGAGGGATGGAGTTCTTATGCAAATAAAATAACTAAACTTGATTTTTAATTTATTCACACAGCTGTTATTTACAACATTAAACTATCTATCGCCACTATTTCTCTTGGTATTCTCGGTGAAAGTATTTATAAATGTCTCTATATTGGTTTCAGTCACTTAATTCACGTTATTTACACATATTCAGTCTGTCTATTACCATCATTCGAAATGTCTTTTACTCACGCATCCAGTTGAATAGTTCTTCCCGCCAGTCTCTTTTTCCCGCTGTGCCGATGCTCGCAGTCCGGCGACTTCACTCCCGCTGGTCACTTTTGCCGCCACTCGACGCTCTGCTGGCTCTGTCTTAGCACATCTGGCGCTTAAGGTCGCACAATCCTTCACACTCTAAACTGTCGTCCCGGAGACCCGTCGTGGCTTAAGTCTCGCTGGCTTGATCAGAAGGTTCCCCGCACCCCAAGTCTTGCTGACAGAGGCTAGAGCGATTATCAGATCATTCTTTCATAGCTAACCCCGGAATGTATCCGCTGAAGGTTAGGGGCGCACTAGTCGCGACAGGCTTATCGTGGCGGCACGCATCGGCTTGCCTTTGTAAATCGCCGCCCGATTCTTCCATTATATCTCTGTCCTTGACACACTGTTTCGCTCGCAGGAGTGGGGACTGGGCAAGGGAAGTGATGCGGACCAGCAACATGTAACATTATATACGTTTCCAGTGGTCATATATTTCAACAGTATGCTCGCAGTACAATGCCAAATCACAGAGTACATAAGCACACACAGACGAAATGGCGTGGCGGGTCGTTTGATGTGAGCGTACCCGCGCTCTGATTGGGTGAGCGAGGCTTCGGGAACGGGCCTTGTGTCTGATTGGCTACTGCATTATACGTAAGGTTCCCTATTGGCTAGGCTACCGGGTGACCAGTAGGTTATCAGGTGCTGATTGGCGAAACGGCGTTCCGACATTTTGTTTGCAAGTGACGCAATTTTGCTGGCGTGTGCGGCTGGAGTTTACGGTATAAGAAACTTTTTCACCTCTGTTTGCTTAAATACTCTGTGCTAGTGTGTGCTGGAGCAATATGTAACTTTGGGCAGTGACGTTTTTCAAAGGTTGATTTCAGAAGTGCTCACTTCACCGCGAACAGACTTTAAACAGCACCAGCTTTCATCGTTGTCCACACAGCAGGTATCCCTGTAAATGAACCGGCACTGGATATGCACACAATGTGAGCTTGTGAATCTACAAAATTCTCTATTTCTACGCAAATTCGTCAGTTTCAGGTACAAATAAGGTTACTGTGTAGCAGGTTACATTCTGTCGTTAAATCACAACACGCGCGCTGAATTCCAGCTTCTGTCCCGACATTGTACAGGGATGTGACATTTTTTTTTCTCTGAAGAACTGTGCCTGATTTACTGGCTCCTTTCTCTTTGTGTGGTGGGTTTTCACGCTTGCGTTATGGATCAAAACTCAATAAACATGGAGTGGCGTGCTCAACAACGCAGAGACATTATTCGCAGTTGTTTTGCGAGTCTCTCCTCCCCCTCCCCCTTCAACCCCCCGCCAAATGCTTGTTTGCAGGTCAGACACGATTCAATTTATTAATATTGTTTTTTTGAATGTGTGTTCAGGACTCAAACAGGGCCCGTCCACCCCCTCCCCCCTCGCAGTTGACAGGTTTATGCGTTTCCAAGATGGATTTTGTAATTTTTGGCGCTCGTATTTGTTGGCTGCCGTTTATTATTGATTTCTGCTCCACCCTTCTGTTTCCACCCCTCCTGCGCATTCTGCATTCGGGACACTCGACGGCAGTTTGTTCCAGAGATTTATCAATAGCAGGCAGTAACACCCTTCCAGTATTCGCCCCTCTTTTTGTTTTCTATCGTTGGTAACACTGGGAAACGGTAGTTCATGCTTCCTGGTTCGCTGCTCGAAATTCGCTTGCCGAGAACGACAGAGCGCTACTTCATTCATTGTCTTCTGCAGTGGCGTGTATTGAACTGTTTCAAGGTAAGCTGGCGTTAGCTCTGTGCTGTACCCTGTTGCTTACTAGTTTACACTTCCACCACTAAAACTTAGTTCGGCATTTGACGCCAAAGGGTGTGTGTAAGGGGTCCCTCATTGCCTGCTCGTTGTGAATGGTCGAAATACGTTCAGTTTTCCTAAGGTTCCACAGTGGTTATTAGTTCCTGCTGCGTTTACTAAGAATGTACAGCAGTGAGCAAGCACCAGTTTACCTCGCAACAGTTCACCACACGCCACTGGTATTCTGCCCCCTCCCACGTTGAAAACTATTACATTCTAGTAACTAACGCATGTTCAATTCTGAACTCGAACCAACGACCAGCTTTTATAGTATGTCATCGCGACGGATTCGAGGTTGTTTCGTGTTAGATCGTAATTAGATGTCCAGCAATTTCGCGTTGTAATTCGGCAACAAGGTAGATGTCATGAAAAATGTTACTTTAACGGATGTCTCTTCCGGCGCGCCATGCACGACTCTTTAGTCAATAGTAGACGTTTAGCGCTCGGGTAGCTTAGTTCTATGTGCGTGTGGCAGTATCCAACGAACAAATGAGCTACGCCCGAGTATGCTGAGTATTGTGGAGTCTAACCTGGTGTCACTTTATAACGCGGCCTGTACTCACGATTTCATGCCGTAATCACCGCTAGCAAAATTCACGAGCCCGCAGCTCACGCATCTGTGATTTACCTCTCTCTGCGTTACTTTTCAAAGTCATGATATGCCATCGGGCGTTGCATGAAAGTGCGTGATCGGAGATTTGTGTTTGAGATGTGTGGGCGGCTCTTAACAACGAGGTCTTGGCAGTCGATTACGATTGAAGTGAAATGTATATTGAGCAGCGACGGAATGCAAGGGCGGGGGGAAACAGGAGATCCCCGAGAAAACCCACCGACTAACTGCATCGTCCGGCACGATTCCCACGTGCGAATAACAGGGAGCGATTCCAAAGTCGGTTCACCTTGGTGGGAGGCGAGCGCCCTACCGATGAGAATTGGTAAAACTGTAAACGGTAATTTATTTTGAACTTATAAGTTTACTACTGCAGACAAAAAATTAAGGATAAGAAAAAAAAACTACGTTTCTGACGATGTATGGCAAGATTAAATTAATTAAGTTTAATGTTATTTATATAAGTTTTTTTTTCCTGTCGCATGACGATATATGTTCTCATGTAGAGCCAAAGTTTAGATAATTCTGGTTGGGAGGAGTCTCCACACCCCTTTCAAGTTGCAATGGACCTCTCGATTTAACACGTTCGATCACACATTAATTTCTGAGCTCAAGTGTTGCAATCACGTTTTTTTTTGTATACGCTGTACTTTCTTGTGTTTAGCACTTTTCTCGCAACCAATGAAAAACGTGCTGCGTACTCGATGGTTGTTAGCTTTAACCAATCTGGTCAAAAAGGTATATCAGATCCCACAAATCAGATTAGCCACAGGGAAGTATCTCTCAGTACTGCGCGCTGAAGTCTTGTTGCTCTCTACAGTAAACTTGCATGCATTTTCAATGTGACAGTAATTTGAACGGGTGTAGAGATTTAATTGACAGCAAAAAAAAAAAAAAAAAAAAAAAAACNCAGTTCGCCAATTTCCGCGTCGCAGCCATTGTGCGACATGCAATGGGAACTGACAGTTTACACATGCAAAGATGCATAAAATATATACCCACATACAGTCTTTCCTTCTACTCAGCTATACGAAAACTCTTTGATGAATTAACCAAACTAGTAGAATACGCGTTTTAACAACCGTGAGTCAGAAAGATATATGCAAGTTACATACTTTTTTGGAATTTAATTAAAACATATTTTAATGATAATTCTTTCGACGAATCAGGAGGACGGAGAATTTTTTTTTTTGCTACCTTGTAAATTATTTTCTAGCGCCATGAATGCTGCCCTATCGTATTTCAAATGTACGGGGCAGCGCATCCCTACTTCCCCCGTTGCTTTCTTCAACAGACCAATTGCTCTTGTAAACCGGGACAAGACAGGACACAGCTGCTGTGTAACATATATACTATAGGCTGTTCACGTTTAACTGAACACTTTTGAAAGCCCTGTTTATGACCTACTTTTCTTTTCATTTTGAATACTTCCGCTATACGTAAAATTAACATTGCCATGGGCGATCTCACTTTATTCATNTGACCTACTTTTCTTTTCATTTTGAATACTTCCGCTATACGTAAAATTAACATTGCCATGGGCGATCTCACTTTATTCATGTGTCATTAAAATGGAAACCGCGAAATTCTTTCGAAAGTAAATATGTAAAATCCCCCGCCCACGCCCCTGACGCAGAAGGAACTATTTATAACTACTAAGTAGTTAAAAATAGCCTGCTCTGCGCCAGGGGCTGAAGACAAAGGAAAAGCCGACCGCCATCTCGGATGACGACACGCCGCTATTTCCCCCTTTTTTCCTTTGAAATTTTCCTTTTTTTCCACTAAAGAACGCAGACCTCGCTCCGTGTCGCGTAGGTGGAATGTCACAGCATGAGATGCAGGGCGTCAGATGAAAGGAGACCAGAAATAATATGAGAACACCAAAGTGGAATGATAGAGCATGAGACTTTTCCCCGCCAGGACGTCAGGTGAAAGGAGACCGGAAGGAATATGAGAATACCAAGTTTGAATGACAGACCATGATGAGAAGTTGCATGACGGGGCAATGAACTCGAACATTCTTCAGGCAATATGGATGGTGCTGGCATGGAATGATAAAGCGTGAATGTTAGGGTAACCCCTCCACTCCTCATTTCTCATTCCTCAAAAAGAGTCAATTAGCCGTATTGTGCTTTCATCGGCGGAAATTGTGCAGAAGTCAGCCGAATTTTGCAAAAAAACATTTTTTGTGAAAACATTTTCCTGTTTGGAGGGAAATTAGGGAAATTTTGAGGCAAATTCTGGCAATTTCGGCCGTTTTGAGGGGAAAAAAGGAAAATTCCTAGGTGGGAAAGGGAAAAAAATGGCCTCGTGATGTCGTCCAAGATCGCGATCGGCTTGTCCCCAGCCCCTAGAGAAGAATCGGCTATTTCTAACTACTCTTATTGTGTATAAAACAAGAAACGATCACTTTAGTAGCCCTAAATTTACATAATATTGGCCATTCACGGTTACTTCACACTTTTCGTAGCTCTGCTAAAGTTTAACTTTTGGTTATTGATTACGTATCATATCACTACATGTAAACATAAACACTGCCATGTGACGTCTATGTTTCAATTATCAAATGCTTTATTTATTGTTTTCAGCTGTTCAAAGAATTCCGTCTTATTTCAAAACTCCATTTCGTACGAATGTTCATAATTTAGGCCTATAACCATATTTAGGCCAGCTTTATTACTTTTTAACAATGTCTGTACTGACAATAGTTATTAAGGTTATTATTGTATATGGTTAACATATATGTTATAAACGACATAGCACCTTACACGTAATACACGTTAATATTTTGCTGCGACTGTGTTCAACACTGTCACAACTGCGGGGGTAACAGTATTTAACCTCTTGTTATTGATATGTGTTGGGTTATCGCGTTAAAAGGATGGCCCCAGGTGGAATAAATATTAAAACGAAGGAACAACCAGCCAACGAAATGACACAGTAAATTCAAGCACGCAACTCGGGTCGCTTATTTTTTTTGTACGTAGAAACGACAAACTTAAAATATAGCGGTGGACATGCACACAAATAAGCCTACCGTAACTTTTATTCCGCTCAAATTTTTTCTGTGCATTCATCTTACTGTTTTCTAAGTCCATTCCATTATTTATTTAACTTTATCTGGCTGGGTTTAGTATTTTGTTGGGATTGTCGCAAACATTCAAATCACAGAAACGTAAGCACGCAACACAATTGTGTTTCAAACACCTATGGCAAAAAATACAACGTTGCGATAAATAAACAGACGCAACTTTCAAAAAAATAATTTCGTCATAGAAACAGTTTACGGTTAAAACGTATAAATTTCGCACGTCCAATATTTGCAATCACACACACACACTGGTCCGCCGTAAGCCGTAACGTAAAGGCAATAATACTCTTTGACACACAGCGGTCACGACCCACGTTACAGTTCCTGCCGTGGAAAAACAGATCTATCACAACATCGTTACTTGCGTAGGTAGGTTAAAAAAAACACAACGTGTAGAAACTTGATGTGGTAATTTTAGGTCCCCCCCCCCCCCCCCCCCCCCCCNTTCGTTCAGCAACATGCCCTGTCATGTCGCCAGTCGTTACTTCTGCCAACTTCGGATTTGTAGCCGTCCCGCCATCACATCTAAACATATTAGAATAAGTCTTCAAACAATAAAGTCTCTTTTCAGTTGTAAATTACAAATTCAAAAATCATTATTTTTGTTGTAATAAGTATGGAATGCTAAAATTGATAACATGTATAATTTTCCCGTTCCGCTACTACTAGCGGTGCGAAACTTCCCGAGAGAGAGAAAGGGGAGAGAGAGAGAGAGAGAGAGAGATAAAGAGAGATAAAGAGAGAGAGCGTGACAAGCTCCGCTCCGCCTATTCAAGTCACTTCCTCGGACGAAAAAAAAACACTACGTCACTAGGGCCTACGCACCGTTATTTGCGCTGATAATATTAACTGTAACAATGAAATATCGTTCCTTCAGTGCTACCTAAAACTTGAAATATATCAGTAGGCAACGTTTAATTTACAAATAGCATACCAACAAACTAGGTTAAAACAATATTTTAACTGTGAACTATTTCTTACTAGCAGTTGCCAACACATCGTTGCCATCACTGTTTTTAATTCGTATTTAATGCGAGATAAATATTACAAGTTAAAGGAGATACAAAGTTAAAGTTTCATTTATTCAAGAATACAATACTTTAAAGTTAATCAAAATGTTATATATTTGTAGTACATAAATTATTAAAAAAAAAAACAGTTTGACATGTTCCTCCTAGGGTGATTTTTCAAAGGTTCGTTTAAAAAATCCGAAGAAACCGCGAATGGACTATACACATTCAGTACAGCGTAAAGTAATATAACTATTTTTAATTATAATTCATTCATGGTTACTTCCAACTTTTCTGAAGCCTTGCTAATGTTCTATTTTTAGGATATTCCTCCGCCTCATGCAAACAAAACTTGACCGAGTCTAGAAAATTAAACCACAGGGACAACGCACCATATTCGTGCGCACTCGGCGTAATAATATTTTGCCTAAGAACTATTTCTTACTAGGCGTTACCAACACACCTATTTTGTCAATGCTTTTACTCATATTAATTATAAATGAAATATTTTCATGTGTAGATAAAATGTAAATAAAATTTCAATTAAACCAAAAATGAGATAATTTTATATTAACAAAAGTATAAAATGCTTGCCATGCATCTGATACTTGGGAAACAACCAGAAACGTCATATATGGGGTGATTTCTAAAAGGTATGGTTCAAAAAGTGTGACGAAACTGCGAATATACTATAATTCGTTGCCAACTTAACTTACAGCATCCATGCCAGTGTGAAATGTAACATACATGTAGATATGAAGTGTGAATATTTTTTCAAAGTTTTATCTCGAAAGCGCTTACTTTACCGAGAACAGCATTTAACTGAGTTTTGCGCTCTCTGGTGTTGTATGACTTTGTTCATAAACGTTACGCGCTTGCGTTTAACACGGCGAAGAAGTTTTGTTCTGAAATTATTATTTAACATGTGTGGACATAATACGCCACTTTTTATCTTAATGTTAAAGTTTACCAAACGAACTCTTTTATGCGTTAGTTCTTTGGTGGGGATTTACGTACCGGTGCTACAGAATTTAACGATGTGCGTACAGAAAAATGTTTTCGTCTCTCGTCGACCGTTTGTTACAGTTCATGATAATTTGTCGAATGAGTGTCATCATGGTCGACGATGAATCTTTTTCGGGCTTGGGGCCATAAAATGGAAACAAAATTTTGATAATTTTTAGTTGGCAAAAGAAAAGTAAAAAATAATCAAATCTCTCGTGTGTGTGAATGTTGCCCTAATAATATTATACCGACAACTATTTCTTGCAGCAGTACCGCTTACATTATATAATTACAATTTAAAACAAGATATGCAATGTAATTATTTTATTAATTTATGTAACGCGGATACTAATAACACTAGAGGATTTGTCAAAGTGTAGAGATCTTATAAAAAAGCACCCTTAAATTAATAATATATAATTTATATTTGTTCGGTACCAACTGTAATTTTTGTGATCGCTATAATTATTCACTTAAATGTGAGTTACATAAATATACTGCCTCTTTAAGTTTTATACTGTCGATGATTCTTGAATGAACATGAATGACGAGACGTATATTTAGAATAAAATCGTATTCTGTCATATTTATTACGCTGATGAACTCCGCGGACGATGCTACTGAAGTATTCGCAGTATGGTGGGTGTTTGTGTGTGCGTGTGATGCGTGTGCGCGCGCGTGCCAATCCATATTAGCCCCGCAACATTTTCAGTGATGAATTTATATTTTATCCTTTCGAGTAGAATGTTTTTCAGCATTACGTATTTCTAAAAGTAGTATAAGACACGTACCGATTTTTTTTTTGCTTGGCCACAACTGCTCACGTTTAAGCGAGCTGCAGTATTTCCGTGCGGCGACGCACGTGTGCTTAAAACGAAACAGTTTCGCCGTTGTAAACCCTCCGTTCCAGTCGCCGTGCGCCGGAACAGGCACCCTCTCTACCCTACTGCTTCCTGTCGGGAAGGCTGCCGTGCTTCCAACCCGGATATTGGCCTGCTTCGCCGACCGCATCGTTACCTGAACTTTACCTCCACACAGAGGCGCGCTCTTCATCCTGCCACGGGGCGCGTGCCACATGTAAGGCCCGTTCACTTTGCGATGAGTCCTCCCCCGATTCTTGTCCTTGCACTCCACGGACTTACGCTTTGCATCCTGGTTCCACGCCCTTTCGTTCATCGTGCACGCATGTCAAAGGTAGTGCCGGTTCACTTGGCAGTAAACCCCCCCCCCCCNCACAACTTGAAGGGTCGACACCTCATCTGTTGTGTGCGCCTTACGGCCTTTGTTGTACATCCCTCCGAGTTCCGTTCCCCTTCGATCATCATGCGCACATGCCAAAGGTAGTGCCGGTTCACTTTGCAATGATCCCTCCCTTGTAGGTTGAGCTCTATGGCCTTTGGACGTCCGCCCTGGTGCCACGTAGTACTCCATCCATCGTGCGCTCATGTCTAAGGTAGTGCCGGTTCACTTTGCGATGACACATTATCTGTTATCTATAACCGGTTTATTTACAGGAGCAAGCTCCGCTTCCAATCCCAGATACAGGTGCATCGTTTACCCATTACCTCGACTCAGCTTATGATATGAGATAGCCATTCGAAGGGCGTATCATAATTTGCAGTCATCGTGCTGTACTTAATTTATACTTTCGGTATGCATTGTTTGATGTATCTTCGTTAGTGGACGCTGCTCAGTATTGCGGGGTATGAAGTCAAATACTCTTTTCAGTAATTGTGTAATCAATCTGTATGTTTTGGAGAGATATGTGGGAGAAAATTTGGTATAGGACAATAACGAAATCTTCTCATTTCTAGTATTGTTGTTATCTTCTTCACCCCGTATAAGCGGAATTATATATTTTTCTTCCAGTGTACCCATGTAGAGCGGCTGTAGTGAAATGACAGTGCTATCTTGATCGGGTGTACGTAACACCAAGAGTTCTGGGTACATGCCGAATGCAACACCAAGCCATTTAGCAGACATACTTTCGGGATAGCAGTCAAGTCGTAAACACTGTGCTGCTTGTCTTCTCGTAACCTGGAAGATTATAATTACCTTCGCTCTTTACCCTTTGTAAAACCGTGCCTTTAGCTACGCCGATGCCTTTACTTGAGGACGACCTCTTTACGCAAGGACAATGCCTTTACGCTAGGACGACGTATTTATGATAGGCCGAAGCCTTTGCGCTAGACCGACGCCTTTTTGCTGGATCCACTGCTGTGGTCCAAGATCTTGCGCGGATTTGTCCCGCCGTGCGTCTGTTGTTATCCAGACCTGCATTTGGACACAAAAGAATATTTATTGAACGTGTTTTGTTCCAGTCAATGTTCACTAAATACAGGATCATTTCAAACTGCTGTGGTTGTACATATTTCGTAAATGCATATTTGTATATAAACATTTCTGGAAATGTTCGGAGAGCTCTTGCTGATTTTAGATGCCATAAAATTCAGTGACACAAGAATAAATGTTACAGTTGTAATTTTTTTTATACAACATTATGATTTCATTTTAATAGTTTGAACTTTCAGTTGTAAAATAAAATATTGCCTAAACACAGGAATATTTATAACAGTATTATATTTTTCCATTTGTGTATTCACTAAACCAAAGTATTACTTCTTTAAAAAAAAACTGTGTCTGTATGTTCTATTTGCGCATCACATTTTCTGTAACATGTTTTAAACGAAGTTTAAACCAGGTAAGTAGGAGGAAAATGTGGAATGGAGTGGAGAGATTTGGGCTACTCTTAATAGCGAGATCTTGAGACCAGAAGCTGCCTCGCCGGGAATCGAAACTGGTTCACTTTGACGGAAGGCGAACGCTCGATCCGCTACTCCACAGCGGTCCAGGAAAATGTGGCCTGCGCTAGAAAATAAATCAATTGAAAAAAAAATTACTTGAAAATTAATGTGTGTGAAAAGTCCTGTAGCTTTTGGATATTGTGTTTACTGCCTTATCCAAATTGCGGGAATATTTTGCAGTAGTTTATTAATTAATATGAGTGTGACTGCGTAAATGAAATATTTTTTTTTGTAGTTGGTCACTTTTTCCTTAGTATTAGCACTCCAAATATTAAATGCTCTGCCTGCAACAGACATAGTGGCTTGTTGTTCCCTGCTTCTTCCAGCCTCCTCAAAGGACCACTTGCAGAAATGAGTTCTGGCATTTGCTGCTGGAGGAAAAAGTCAAGAGTAGACAGAGGGGCATAGAGAAACAGCTTCTCGGCTTTTATCCTAATTACAGCATGGTCAAGATCGCTTAAGTCGAACGAAGTAATCATTTGGTGGCCACACTGTTTAGTGGCATTTTGTTCTCCTCTATTATACGCAGCAACTATAAGGGAAGTACAATTTTGTAATGATGTACATCTCATAAGGAGTATCAGTGCAAAAACAATTATATACCGTGTATTATAAAATTCATGGACTAGTTTAGCTTGAAGAAATACGTCACCTGTAATTTTACACCTCTCTGACAAACCATTTTGTATGCCTTTACGTTCCCAGGTTTATTTTTAGGAAAGTCTTCATTGTGGAATACAGTTTTGAAGATAAATTACTCGGAAAAAGAATTTAATTTGATATCAGAGTTTTATAAGCAAGACATTGTATATTAATTTTCTTGCAGGTGTTTCCAGTTTTAATGCTACAGATTTAATTACAGCAGACCTCCGTTCTATATAAATAATTTTCTGAATAATGAATTTTACCTAAGGATGACTTCAACATAGTTTTTTAGTTTTCAACATTTTTATATTATAAAAAATGAGCCAGTGGGGGAAACCTTTCTGTTATAATCTTTATGGTATGCAGTTAATTTGAAGAATGTACTGTATAGTATTTGTTTTTCTTTTTGTTCAAGGATGCTGAGTCCAGTTTATCTTCGGGCTCGAGTAGCGATGCAGACGAGAGTGCTGATGGAGATGCACCTTGCGATATTGGCCTAGTGGAGCGACTGATCAGGACTCATCCTGTATGGTTTCTGCCAGGCATTCAGAGAGCTGGGGCTTTTCACTTGCTACAAGGGAAAGAGGAAGGGGTTAGTACTGGTATTCATATATATACAGTCGAACATCATTGGTCACGTTCCAAGGTAGTTGAGTTGAGTTGAGAGATTTGGGCGGGTCTTAACAACGAGGTCTTGAGAACCGATGAGGGTGGAATGAGGTGAGAATGGAGCAAGGGCGGGGGATAGGGGAGATCCCTGGGAAAACCCGCCGACCAGCGACGTCGTCGTCGCACGATTCCCACATGCGAAAATCCGGGAGTGACTAGGCTGGGGATTGAACCCGGTTCGCCTTGGGTGAGAGGCGTGCAGTCTAACGGCTTAGCCACCGCGGCCCCTTCTAAGGTAGTGATTTGCTCCCAAAGAACATTATGAAGTTGAAATAATCATCTACGTATTACTAGGAACGTTTCCACATACTTTAATATACGTTTAGGTACGCTCCTTTCACTTCACCCACAGCTCATTTTACATTATGCACTTTCCAGTCTAGCTCTTGGGTAGCATTGCAGCTGGCTTCATACACTGAAGAGCCAAAAAAACCTGGTACACCTGCCTAATATCGTGTAGGCCCCCCCCCCCCCCCCCCCTTCCCAAGCGCGCAGAAGTGCCACAAGACGACGTGGCATGGACTCGACTAATGTCTGAATGTATGCAGGAGGCATTTCACACCATGAATCCTGCAGGGCAGTCCACAAATCCAATCTGCGCCAATTTGAGAAAGGGTTGCACGTCTGTCACGTTTAATGATTCTCGTCAGTCGTTGTTTGTCCCGTTCTTTCACGATCTTTTTCCGGCCGCAGCGATGTCGAAGATGTGATGTTTTACCGGATTCCCGATATTCACGGTACACTCGTGAAATGGTCCTACGCGAAAATCCAAATGTTATCGCTACCTCGGAGATGCTATGTCCCATCTCTCGTGCGCTGACTATAACACCACGTTCAAACTCACTTAAATCTTGATAACCTGCCATTGTAGCAGCAGTAACCGATCTAGCTGCCGACCTCATCGCGTTACTCTGATTGGTTCCGTACCTCCGTACCTCCGTTATTTGCATACGCACGCCTGTACCAGTTTTTTTTTTTTACTCTTCAGTGTATAATGCATGTCTTACTGAATGCATGCTTGACCATGCATCAGCAGCTTAAATANTAACCTGCCATTGTAGCAGCAGTAACCGATCTAGCTGCCGACCTCATCGCGTTACTCTGATTGGTTCCATACCTCCGTACCTCCGTTATTTGCATACGCACGCCTGTACCAGTTTTTTTTTTTACTCTTCAGTGTATAATGCATGTCTTACTGAATGCATGCTTGACCATGCATCAGCAGCTTAAATANTTTTTTTTTTTACTCTTCAGTGTATAATGCATGTCTTACTGAATGCATGCTTGACCATGCATCAGCAGCTTAAATATTTTAAGATTATATATTATAAAATGAATTATGTTACTGTGGAACTGGCCGAGTGAAAGGATAGGGTTTGATATTTTGAATGATTTTAGGCATGACTCAACCTCCTTTCACAATATCATATTCAAACAAACGTCACTTGGTCCATCTTTGCCTGGGCCACATTTTTACTATTTTTTTTTTGTAAAATTTTTAATACCCTGAACTTTCGGGTAGATTAAGATTTATAGACTCAACAAATACACAAAAACACAAACTCTTATTAATGTACTCCTACTTCTTCTCTTGTAGCGTGGTTCTTCTCTTCAGAGAGCACGAAGTGTTTTTTTGTTTGAAATAGATATTATGAAAGGTAGTTAAGGCACGCCTAAAATCATAACATGTAAAACACAATACTTTCGCTGTGCTGGCCCCACACTAGACAGCGTACTTAATGATTGCAATAAATTTAGGCTATTCCAGACAGGTTAAAAATTGTCGGAAAAAGTGTTTTGTGTAGACTTTGTTCTTGTGACCATGTGTACTATTTTTCATGTCATAATAATTATAGCGTCTGTTTGTTTTGTGCTCGCAGAACTTTGTGGTTCGCCAGTCGAGTCAGCCAGACACAATGGCGATATCCGTGCGGCTGCCCGTGGGCAAGGGGCCATACATCGAGCATTACCTCATCCAGGCTGTTGACGGGCAGCTGACGCTGGAGAGTTCCGACAATCGCTTCGACAACATTCCTCAACTAATCGCCCACTACTCTCAGTGCTGGTAAGGATCCAAAGAATGTCCCAAATTAATGTTTACATTTTTTGAACGTGGAGAACAGAGAAACTATTAAAGACATTCTGATGAGACGTATTGTATTTGACGCTATAAGGACAATGTTGGGTGTGTGCGAATCTTAATAACCGTTACGGACGTTCAAAATGTCCGCCATTAGAAGTAAGACATCGTCTGCAACGCTGCAGAACAGGACAACGAACAGTAGGTAACAGTTTTCATGGGAGTGGATTCACAGGCTTTCACAATCACGTCTCTCATGGCATCCAATGCTCGTGGCTTTGTGGCGTACACAGTGATCTTCAAAGTTACCCACAAATAAAAATACAATGGCGGCGTTAACATCTGGAGATTTGGGTGGATACTCAAGACTTCCTCGTCGGCCTATCCACCTCCTAACAAATGTTTCATCCAGGAGCGATCGTACGTCTCGATGGTAATGTGGCGTTGCATCGTCTTGCTGGAAAAAGCAATCGTCATCTGGGTAGAGTTGAACAGCTGGCACATTGTTTTCCTGCAACACGGTATGGCAACTTTCACCTGTCACCGTCCCGACAGAGAAGAATGGCTCCACAAGTCCTCTGGCAGACATACCGCACCACACAGCTAACCCAGGAAGATTAACTGCCTGCTCTATCACAATGTGGGGATTTTCATTGGCCCAGTACACACAGTTGTGGCGGTTGGTAGTTCCATTCATTTTAAATGTTCTCTCATCGTATCAAAAAATCACGGCAGTAAAATGTTCATCGTTGTTGCACGTGTCCACAACCCACTCACAAAACTCGACACGGCTATTTGGTTCATCTGCATTCATAGTGTGAAGTAATGTGGGATTGTTGGGTCTCCCCTTTACTTGCTTTAAAATGTGATGGACTGGACACATGATTCACTAACACCTTGACTCCAACACAGCTTGCTATACGAACTTTGCCTTGCAGGGAGAACATGTAAATGCGTGCAGCACAGCCCCCAAACTTCCTTCGCCCGTCATATTCTTCCTGCTGCACCTTCATCTCTTCACATCACACACAGTATCAGTTCTGCCCTCCATTATCTATTATATTCTAACATTTCCAATAACACTTTAAAATCTACTTACATTGCTTAAAAGACAACCTTGTCACCTCCGCCATTTTCCTTTTGCCTTGGGCATTTCCCCAGTCCACCCAGTTATAACACGGGCCTTATTTCAATCATAAATAATACTCATAAATTATGTTAGTAATTAAAAGATTGCAGGCTTTTGCAGCCATTGTCAGGCCGGTTGTCTTGGCTTTCGGGTGGGAGCCACGTCTTGGTTTCAAGAAACCAAGACGTGGCTCCAGTCTGGAAGCCAAGACTACCAAGTTAATAATTACTTATCACAGATTGATGTATAATCATTGCTTCACTGTCCTCACAGAAATCAAACATAAATTGTAGACAGGTAGTGTGAATTTTAAAGCTATGATTATCCTTAATTGGTAATGATTATCCTTAAGTACACTGTTAATAGTTTCAATTATTTTTTGTTGGTTCAAGGATATTGCTTTATTTATCCATAATGAGTGTTTGTGATGAAGCATATATAACATTGCTTTTCGTAATTCTGTTTCTCTTGTTCACCCAAAACTTAAAGTGTCCCAAAATATAAATGTCCACTAGGCCTATGAATTATCAAAGTCAGAGAGAAAAAATCTAAAACTTAAAACTTCTAGGATATTCTGTTAAATTTTTGTAGCCTTGATACATTTACACAAAATTGTGGAATAATTTTATGAATTCCAATAATGATATTTGGTGGACATTTTCAAAAGACAAAATCATTTGGTCAAGTTGAACAAAAACGTGTTCTCTTTTGAGTTAATTATTAATAACAGTCACTTTGGACAGTAGTACCTAATGTGATAGATTTGTGCCTTAGCAACTGCATTTTGCCATGATGAATGTCATTTTCGTGAAGTTTTACAGTTTATATTGGCTGCGTAGCACAGTGTTTTGTTTACTGAATGTCATACTTCGGTTTCAGTGATGAACTTCCTGTCCAGTTAACACTGCCAAGAGCGATGAGGGAAGCCAAGAATAGGCAACAGCTGTCTTCATTAGCATTGCTAGGGCAAGGTAAGTGCTTAGTACATTTGACATTCAGTGCATGTGATAACTGTATATGTACTTTGCAGCTTTGTATCTCTCCTGCCTTTATGAAAAGCCTGTGACATGGAAGTAATGGTGCATGTATTTTGTGTTTTAGAGGCTTTTGCAAAACTTTTGATTTCTTCAGCTACCTACTTAAATGATTGTCTTTTATCATCTCTGCATCTGTGCATGCCAGCTCTTGGTTTCGAACCAGTCAGTCGTCATGCGATCTCTAAGACACCATCCAAACTTTAATAACAATTTTTTTTATGTAATTTTTCCCTTTCCCAATTTGTAGTAAATTTTTTTCATTTTGTTGCTGTTGTAATCATGCAGTGTGACTGAATCATATTTACACTTACATTTAAATCAATATTCCCAGTGTGTTGTTCTTGACTGCAATATTCAGTGCTAATTTCTTAAGTTTTTGAAAAACATCTTCTCCAGCAAACCATTTTTATTTCAACTGTCTTGTTCAGTAATTTTTCTAAACTGTTGCTCTTCTCAAGGTGGGGGGTTTCCTGTCTGCCTGAAGTCATATTCTGTTTCTAGTTTTAATATAGACCAGTCTTTTGCTATTATGATTAATGAAGCATGTCGACTCTGTTCCTACAGTCTAGTCAACTGTTATGGTAATTTTTTTGTAGTGAAATTACCAAAAGAATAGTGATTGTGAGGTGTATTAGCACACCTTTAATACAAATAATAAGTATCCATGTGTCCAAATGATTTTTGGGTACTAAATCGACAAAAACTTTGTGTTAATTTCAGTGAAATACGTTAATTTATGTACATGGTTACAATGCATGTAAGCATATAGTGAAAATGAAGCATGTATGATAGTTCAAGGAAAACATGCGACTGAGACATGGTAATTCTGAGAAAGTAAGGAAATTCTTTGCACTTCTTTTCTTCCAGTGGATGGTAGAATTTTTGTAATTTTTTAATTGTGTGTCATTAAATACTTTGATGTACCACTGTACATAACTCCTGAATTGAGGAAATAGCCACAGTGAGTGAAATTTTGAATAAAATAAATGTACAGTGGTTTTGTTTGGTGGTGTAGGTATGTGTAGTTTACATAGGTAATGGTTTTACCTAACAACTCTCCCATGTTTTTTTTTGTANTGTTTGGTGGTGTAGGTATGTGTAGTTTACATAGGTAATGGTTTTACCTAACAACTCTCCCATGTTTTTTTTTGTAGAAATACCAGTAAGCAAATTAAAATTGGTTTTGGTGGAAGATGGTAAGTAATAATATTTATGATTCTTCAAATAAAATATTTATATGATCGTAGGCCTATTAAAAAAAAATGTAAGGATAATTGATGTAAAAAACATTTTACTATTAAGCCTGTGATTTAAGGAAATGAAAATTGTATTTTATGGCCAATAAAATGAATGTTTTTCAATAATAAAGAATCACATGTGGTNTGATTTAAGGAAATGAAAATTGTATTTTATGGCCAATAAAATGAATGTTTTTCAATAATAAAGAATCACATGTGGTGAGAAGAAGAGAAATAAATTGAGTATTGAGCACATTAATATGTGCTGCATTATTGCAAAATGACAGCTAGAACATTGGCTTTCCAAATAATGTGCTGCACACATTGGGTTTTTCAGCTGTGCACTCTAACATGATACAGCACTGCTATAGACTGTTGGTAAAGTAAGCACTTTTGAACTCAACCTTCGAAAAAAAAATCACTGTTTGTTACTGCATATGATTTAACATTAACACTAGTTGCCTCACTCTCTGTGAGGATGGTAACGAACTATGAAATGTATTGTGAATTTAGTATAGTTACATGTTGTAAATGAAAAATAATTTTGTAATTTGAAGGTATTTATGTTTCTTTTTGTCTTCAGAGTTCTGGAGGTACCCCATGGCGAACCCGCGCCCCCCAGACCGTATCCGCAATGGCCCGGAGGTGCCAACGTTGCAGAAGAGGTCGGTGGTTGAAGACCAGCAGAGTCCCCCTAGTAGCGGCAGCAGCCTCAGCAGTCTCGGCAGTGGTCAGTTTGTTTGTCTTTCTTAATGCCTGTCAGTGTTTTCGTCTTAAAACTTTTGGGCCCTCTTTCAATTTTTTATTTTGTGTAACTACTGCACAAGATGTTACCACAACCAAATGTCACCTTAATCACCTTTATTTCTACAATTTTNTTTATTTTGTGTAACTACTGCACAAGATGTTACCACAACCAAATGTCACCTTAATCACCTTTATTTCTACAATTTTAACCAAATAATTATAATAAATCAGTTGCAATGAAAAATTTAAATTCAATGGTCCAGTAAAAGTTTTTTACTGNTTTTAACCAAATAATTATAATAAATCAGTTGCAATGAAAAATTTAAATTCAATGGTCCAGTAAAAGTTTTTTACTGATACTAACATTCAGCTTGATAAAGAATGTTCAATCTTAATTGATTATTGCTCTTCAGAAGGCATAATTGGTGTTTATTTGCTCTGGCTTAAAGTTAACTACTGATATAAAAAAAAAGAATTTGTTAAATATCTTAGTCATTAAATTGAAGTACCATAATCTTAGAGTTCTGGCAAAAATTTGTAGTTACAGCTCCTTGCTATACCTTGCTTTTGCATCATTTTTAAGTCTTCATGTTATTTCAATATAAGTATTTATAAAGCTTTCGGTTTTGTAACAGTAAATTTTAAATAAGAAGGTTGATATTTTATTAAGTTTTATTCAAAATAATATTATATAAGCTAGGTGTATTTTATCTTGTAATATTTGTGTGGAAATTATGTCTGTAAACATGGGAACTGAGAAGTATTAATAGCCTACACATTTAGTTGTGTGATATGCAGTTAATGTATAACTTATAAGGACCTAACTAAATTCGCCTTTATTGATAGTTACAACAATATCCCCCGCATATTCAAGTTAATTTTTTGGCAAGGGGCCTCCTTAACTTGCTGCAATTGAGGCGATCCATGTGCAGTTTCTCTCGTCTAACCTCTAATTGGTACCAAACACAACATTTTTATAATGACAGTGTATCTAAAAATTGTTGTTAATGTTGTCCATTTGTAAAACAAAGCCACTGATATCAAGTACCTACTTTCATAACTCTTAAACAAGGAAACACAATTATATTCCTCCTTGAAAATTGCCTATATTTTGCAAAAATTGAGTGATATAAGAACCACAAAATCAGTATGTACGCCAAAACAATTGTCTTAATTATATTATCTAAAACTCATAGATTTTAAATTTATAATCATAACGGAAAAGTACTTTTTTATTGAACAAATTTTTAACAGGAAATTTTAAGAAAATGAAATTCAGTAAAAATTTAGAAGATTGTTTTGTTATAAAGTTTTAGTACATAATAAAATTATATAAATTTAAAACTATTTTTTTTTAGTGTGAACTGATTTTGTAGTTTCTGTGTGTTATTGTTTGAAAAACAGTCAACAATTTTTTATTCTAAAACAATACATTGCATTAATTATTGCTGTATGTAATGATTTTTTTAAATTGAAATATATAGTCAGTGAAACAAACCCCATTAAAATATATTAAGTATATCATATTCATTCCTTGATTTTGTATTTCAAAAATGTACAAACAGCCCTTAAACCACTGACCAGATTGAAACAAAGCTGGTTATGAGGATATTCACTGTGTCTCAAGAAAGATTTGGCATGTGTCGTGTGTGCGTCTCTCATAGCGAGTGAATCTGTCTACGTGCAGGCAACAACAACCAGCACAATAGCAGCAGCACCAACACGGGGGCCAGAACGCCAACCTCTGAACTGGGCGGGGATGCGATTGTGCTGAACCTTTCCCCGTTGTACCCACCAGAGCCATCTCAGCCTCCTAGCCTGATGAGCACTTTTAAAGGCAGCGATACATTAGGTAAGCAGTACTTTACCTACTGGCTTCCCAGTGTCCATAGCATGTATAGTCCATTCACAGTATCTTTGCATTTCTGCTATAAACACCTTAGAAAAATCACCCCATGTGTGACATGTTTAGTTGTTCCCGTAATAAATCATGTATCACAAGCATTCTATACATCTTTTAACGTTAACATATCTTTTGTTTCGAAAAAGTGTCACTATTAATCGGTGTCAGTAGAGATATTGCCTACTTTTTTTTGGATTATCATGTGTTAGTATGATACATTTTAAGACCCACACTACCCTTTCTTTATTTGCATGCACATGACTTGAGACTAACACATTTTAAAAGAGACTACAGTTTTGCGTGGGGAAATCGGACACCGCCATGTTGATGTGCCTGTGACGTCACTGTACATGTTGTTCTTCGTTGTTTACATGCAGATGCTGTAGCGGGTTATGTGTGCATTGGAGTTTTTGTTATAATTTGTTGTTTTGGAGGACTTTATTTAATGTTATTGCTGCATCACCGAACACCAGCAAGTGTTACGTGGTTCCACTGTGCAAAAATACAACAAAATCTACTCTGAATAATATATATGCAAATGTTCTGAGTGAAAAAATAAAGCGCGAAGCATGTCTAACTGTAGTAAGAGTCATGAAACACTAGGCAATTTGCAACAAAAGTATGTTTTCTGTGTGAAGATCATTTCAGCATTTCGTAAATAAATTGTTTTTTTTTTTAAAATCATAATTCCACTACCATAGTTCGTAAAACAGTACTGATCATTTCAAAGGCTGTATCTGTATGGCCAACAGGAGATTGCTGTTACGTTTCATAAAAACGTATAATATGCTTCATACTATAACGCAGGACTGTATTTTTGCACTTTGTAATTAAAATACAAAAAAAAATATTTGACTGTGTCATATAGAAATGCTAATAATGTTATCTTTAAAAATTGCTTTACTATTTTGAGACTGTGTGCTTTTGCTTATGCTTGCTGCATAGGCTACAGTACGTTTAAACATTTCTGGAATAATGAAACCCATATCATGCTAATTTAATCCAGAGATGCTTCATCTTATCCTTATTTTTTTATGACTTATTTAAAAATACTGGGATACCAAAATAACATAAATAAATAATATCCATACGGAAATAGAATGTTTTTAAAATGTTCCTACATAAGACTTGAAGTTTTTGAAAAGTATGTGTTTACAGGAAAATATTTACATTAAATATAACAACATCACTCTAAATCAGTGATGAATAAAAGTGCAGAACAGTTGTAATTCTTGAGAGTAAAATTCTTGAACAAAATATTTACAAATTTAAATTCATTGCCTAATGCTGTACTAATGCTGTATGTTTTGAAATACAGACGACATTTGAAACATTAATGAAGGCTGGGAAAATTAAAACAAAATCAGGTTAAAACTAGCAGTACATTTTACAAGAAACATGTGTTTACAAATGCAATTTCATCCTCTTCACATTTCAGCGTTTCTTTGTAATCAATGGTGACCAGCTGACAACACATTCACATGCTGATGCTAAGATGTAAAATGAAAACATGTATGTTATACACATGTTGGCAAATGGGAACTCTCAGAGCAAGATATTATACTAATATTCATGGATTATATAAACAAACTGAGAGGGCTGTTGACTAGAATGAATTATTCGTAGGGGAGAAGTAAGACTTTTTCTTGTAGATTATAGGTTTTTTTATGTGGCTCATCTAGCACAGCTTCTAGGTTTGCAGCCAATGCGGTTTCTTTTACGTACACTTGTCTGTAATTCTTTCCAAATCCTGCATAATTTAATTAAGGATGACTAAAACATACATTGCACAATATTTATTATTCCATAGACAACTCTATGAGCAAACTGAAGATATGAAAACCTTCTTACGTATAGAACAAACCATATGTAAGTGAACTTGTATCAAGAAATTAAAATATTTCACATTCTCCCATCCAAGTCAGTGATAACAACCTTTGAATTGACATACAACAGTTCCAACTCATAGTTTGTAATTTTTTTTGATGTTGCACCGATCCCCCAGAAACCAGCAGACATGGTTTCTTCATCAATTTCTTGGTCCCATGAAATCTTTTGGATTCCCAGGTCTTCTGAATTAAAAGATTGGGGAAAAGGGCAGTACCACAAGTCACATGAATGGGATCAAACACCCTACGAGCTGCTGATAGTATGGTTTTCTTTGTGTTGTAGAGAAGGGGGGCTCCCTAGCGATAGCGTGTGATCATCCCATGTCCCTTCGTCTTTAACTCGTTGTGTGTTCAATAAGTGTTTCTTGTGCTGCTTCTTGTAGTTTCATTTTTTCTTTTCTCTCTGAGTGGTCAGTTATGCCTAATACATGAGGAGAACATAAATCTGTAATACTGACATCTTTCACAAACATGGAGGTAACAATCATGGCAGCTCTCTCATTACTGTTGATATTCAGACGTCCAGAGATTTTCGTCATAAGCATCCATCCTTAATAAGTTTCCACAACCATTCAGCCTGAGCTGAGTACATTGCGTCTGCCTGTTTCCAACTTCCCTGCCGCATCAGCCCCAATTAAGATTACAGTCGGTTTCTCTTCAAAATCATGCAAGTGAATGTCGCAGTCACTGAGTTCCTCTATCCCAGGACCTGGTTTCACTGGAGATGTTCTACCACGCATGGTGGGCTGATTCAAAGCATCAAAGTGACACTTATGTTTAGCATCAAGGCTTGACAAATAAACAGTATTAACATTATGGTGACAAACTCCTGTCCTTGCACCGAGTGCTGGTTGTCTACTGCTTCTGTATACCGCTCGCAGGTGGTAGGCACACTGAGTTTTGTCGCCGCATGCCTATCACCCCTCCTCGCCCCAGGGTACCAAAACGTAACCAAATAAGGGCATGGCGTGGGCCGGCCTCCCTTCTCCACACCAGCCGAACTGCTTAGCTTTCCGAACTGCGTCGTTGGTAAAAAATAATCAAACCTTGTAGAACAAAAACTGTCGACTGCAGTTCGGAAAGCTTCTATCTTCTAATGCTGACGCGTAACAAATATTAACATTTTCTGAAACGGCAAATGTATGCCCGATAAACATAACTATAACAGCTTTAATTTTGAATCTTGATAAACAAAACTACAACGGCTTTAATTTTGAATCCCGATAAACATATTACGAAGTTTCTCAAAACGAAAGAAATTTAACCAAGTATCCCGATAATTAATATAACTGTGTAATTACAAGTGGTACACATTCATTTAATGTTACATATGCCAATCTATAAAACCACACAATCTCTTATGGGGCTGAACTGAAAATTTTTTTTATATTTTCTTCTGTTAGGCAGTACATAATAAAAGCTCTTGTATGCAGATGCCTAAATACATTTATTGTGAAAAAAAATTATATACATTTAAGAATTACTATCTTTGATTGAGGAAAAGATATTGTAAGATCAAACCACAAGAATTTTTTTCTCCAGGATTCAGGGGCTTTCAAAAATTAGTTTGTTTGCTGTCAGCATAATGTTTGCTTGAGAATCATTATGTTTTGATTTGTGTATTGATTTGCACAAAATTAGAAGCAAGAGCAATTATATATACTAGTAATCCATTTGGGAATGAGGAATTATGAATTTTATTTAAAGAACATTATTGTACATGTTAATTTGTGAAACTTGTCATGAATTTGTGTGATAGCATATAAAATGACACAAATGGCCATTTGTGACTGTGCACTTAATTTGATATATCGTGTATCATAAATTTTTGTGTTATTGAGAATTTAATTTTTGAGGTTTATCTGTTAAATGTACAGTAGTATTATGGGCAAGTCATTGAAGAGAGTAATTTTTTTTTTGCTGAATCATTATTTGATTAAATACAACAAATTCAATATATGTGGAGATGAGAAAATTTTTTGAGTTCTTTGATGTAGGTTTTACATGCTGCTGTGTATTATGCTAATTGCTTCTACCACAGTAGCAGGTTATGGTTGGGTCTACATTATGATGTTGTTCATTGTGGGTGGCTGAGAGTCTTCCAGGACTTGTAATATAAGTTTTTCAGAAAATTAAACATGTTGTCTGTCTCATAAGTTGGCAAGATTTTGACAGTTTGACGAAAGTAGCACCAAATGTTTACTTTTCGTTTATGTATCCTTTCTCCATCAGTTGGTGCATCAAGTGGGAGGCTGTATTTTTTATCAACACACTGTCAGCTAATCCACTTGCCATTGTACTGTAATGCTAAACAAACTTTAAGGTATTTACACACTGACAGCTTTCTAAAAATTCATAGGTTATAAAAGTAAAAATATAAAACCTTGCAAAAAATTTAATATTTGCTAATTCTTTTTTAATTTATCAGAGACAGCGAATTTGGGTTAACATTTGCGAGACTGTAATTGTAGTTCTTATCAAACGTTGGACGTTACAACTAATATGTTAAGAATTTAAATAAATAATTTTGAGAACTTGCTTGACAACGCACTTTCATTCGCCAACTCACCAACGACTTTTACAAAGCGGGCGGGAGGAGAACATGGCGTGTAATGGACGTAGACGTAATGATTACTGGCTCAAAGGAAATTACTAGTAAACAAAATCGCTATACACGGAAATACATGTTACTTTAAAAATTATACAGAGCTTGCAGAAAAATAAAACTGATCGTATATGTCAGTAAATTTGTTATTTTACAAAAGAAAGCTATATTTTTCTGGCTGGTTAGTGCTTCGGGAGAGAGACAGATGGCGGCGCGTATGGCATGGCAGGTAGCGCTTTTGTGAACCGAATGCGTTTCTCAACAGGTGGCAGCACGTTAGCCTGCCTCCTGATCCCGTCTTTTTAAAAGTTGACTTTTCTCGTATTACTGGCGTGAAACGACACGAGTTTGAAATATTTGAACACCTATACATTATTACTTTAGCACGAAGTTTAATTTGTAACACTAAAAACCGCCAAGAACTCTTTCTTATGCATGTATTTTCTGCTTGTCTTATGTGCGTCTGCAGTGCACTCAGAATAGCCAACGTAATATTAATTTTTGTTCATTCATGCATCACCTGATACAGGATTTTGTAAATGGCACATTGTTTGTTTTGTATACATCAAATTGCCACTCACTGACTGTCAAAATCTCGCCAACTTATATGAGACAGACAATAGAAGTGTTTGTGATTTATAGATTGCCCTGAAATTAATCCAGAAATTTTAAGGTTTATAAATGTAAGGTGTGGCCTTGTTTTCCCCAGTTCATGTTCAAAACTATCTCACACACATTTCAAAGAAAACGCAATGTGGGTAGGAGGTGGGTGAATGTGGGGGTTTGATGCTGTAGGCAGTGCCACGTCGCCAACAACCGTCAACTCCTCGACTATCGTGATGACGAGCAGCTCGACGGTGACGAGCGTGTGCAGTGCCGCTGTGTCAACCCGGGGGCCCCGGCCCACGCCTCCCAACACCCTGAACCTAACGTGCTCCGCATCCTCCCACACCAGCTCCATCACAACAGGTGCGTACCACCCACAGCACTGCTGAGGCACCACCTCTTCAGGTATGGGTTAAGAGTTGTTGTTCAAGTTGAGTTGAGTTGAGAGACTTGGGCGACTCTTAACAACAAGGTCTTGAGATCCGATGAGGGTGAAATGAAGGTGAGAATGGAGCAGTGCCAGAATGCAAGGGTGAGGGAAATGGGAGATCCCCGAGAAAATCCTCTGACCAGCGGCATCGTCCGGCACAATTCCCACTTGCAAAAATCCGGGAGTGACCCAGCCGGGGATTGAACCCGGGTCGCCTTGTTGGGAGGTGAGCAGTCTAACCACTCAACCACAATGGCCCCTATTGTTTAAGTGCCACCACTGCTAAAANAATTGAACCCGGTTCGCCTTGTTGGGAGGTGAGCAGTCTAACCACTCAACCACAATGGCCCCTATTGTTTAAGTGCCACCACTGCTAAAAGCGTTTTTTTTTTTTTAAATGAAAATATGCTAGGACATCTGTACCTCCATCCATACATACTTATAGCCTGTCTCTGAGCACTGCTCTTTTAGTGTCCTGTTCCTTTAGAGGAGGGATGGGCCATTGTCTCCCCTGTAGCCGCAGTCGGGTGGCAGTTGGCTTGCGAAGACCTGACATGACATGTGTGCTGGCTACGTGCACGCAGTCAGCGCACCTCGAAATACTTTTTATTAAGAAATGAAGTTTTATGAGTAGTTCCATGTTGTTCCTCTTCGTTGTTCGTGTGTTGGTGTTGGTGGTGGTTTGTGCGGTTAGGACAGTGGAATGCAAATGGTGGGGATCATTTTATTCATCATTTCTTCTCGGCCACTCCTGGCATGAACTTACCACTCTGGGAGTCTTGTGCATTTTGGGACACACACCAACCGATTCCAACTGGTGCTCTTTACGATCCAAGCTGGCTAGAGCGTGACGGAGTAGACCTCGTACCCACGAGTAACAGCTAGAACTTAACAGCCATGGTAGCTGTGAATTTAAGCAAATCAGCCTCCCACCGTTGGTATGTGTTTGATATCAGATTTATCCGAACTGGGATATTTTTTGTGGGAAAGTGGCTGACATTGCAGATTGTCTATATTGTATCCTAAGGGCATTCACATATCAGCTATGCCTACATTCTGTTGCTTCTCCCTTCACACATTCTCTGTCCTCCATTCTGCAGGCCGTATCATTTTATTCGTGCAAAGTGTGTAGCAAAGGTCAACACAGGCTCCTGTGGTAATTTCGCTCATGTCTGGATAATATGTTTGGAGACATGACAGCCTGAAAAATCAGTTGTTTTTAAATAATGTTGGAAGACTCAAAAATAATATTTAGAGCAAGCATGGTGACTTGAAAGTGCCATTCCATCCTTGTCTGAGTATATCTTCTTTTTGTAGGTAAGTTTTGGTGAAACATTTGATAGCTTCATCAAAAAAGAAAATGTACGTATTTCAGACATGTTACAACGCAGTTAAAGTGTCAGTTTTGGTAATCACCTTTAAGAAGAAGCAACATGAGGAAGTTTCATTTCTTTGCATGTAGTTTGTGATTATGCTGACAGCGATATTATGAACTGCATAATAGGAGACATTGGAAGTGGCTTNTTTCTTTGCATGTAGTTTGTGATTATGCTGACAGCGATATTATGAACTGCATAATAGGAGACATTGGAAGTGGCTTTAATTTTTGTTGACTTCAATAATACTGTTTTCTCACACAATACTTCTGATTAAAAACAATTTTGTTTTTTTCCACAGTAACCCTTCAGTCATGTAAGTTATATAACACTTGTTAATTGTGTGGGTTTCGAATGAAGATAACATACTTGTCTGTTGGTAAAATAAAATTAAAAATTATAGGATGGTATTCCATGATGTTTGCTATTAGTGTTACTTAATGCAACTGTGCTAATACAAACAAAGGTTGTAATAAGAACTCAAATAAGGTTTCAATAATGCCACAGAAAGTTCTTTTCCAGGTATACATACATGTAAATCTCAGCATTCAGATGTTTTGCTTTTGATAATAGTGGAACCCTGTTATAACATCCCCCTCTTATAAAATTTTCCTTCTTAATAAGCTGCCTTCTATTGGTCCATAAAGTTATTTTTCAATATAAAATTACCCTCTTATAAAGTTTTCTCTTATATGAGGCTGACATTTCTTGGGACCCTTGAGAAATGTTATAAAAGAGTTCTACGGTTGNTTATAAAGTTTTCTCTTATATGAGGCTGACATTTCTTGGGACCCTTGAGAAATGTTATAAAAGAGTTCTACGGTTGTACTGTGTAATAAATTACTTAGGCCTTTCACTCTCTGTATGTGTAACAGTAGATCTGATTAAAATTCTTATTGCATTTCTGTAAAATTGTGAAAAAGTGCAGTGTAGTGTAGATTAGTGTGTATACCTGTAACTTTTAAAATGTCTAGAAAATTTTGTTTTTGTTATCACTTTCTTTCTTTCTCTTTATAAACTTCTAAGAGCACTTAACTTGATACAGTGCCATCTCATGTTTAGAATTAATGTATGTGTCATTCAGATTTTACTGACGTATTCTCCATGTCATGAAGAAATGAACAAGATTGCTTTTTACATAATAAAATAAAAAGTTTCTCTGAAATTATGCTTGCTTGCCATGGCAGTTTGGAAAGTGTAAAATGTGAAGCTGAACAGATGAAGTAAACCTTAAAAAATGAGAAAACTTAACAGTTAGAAAAAAAAANAAGTAAACCTTAAAAAATGAGAAAACTTAACAGTTAGAAAAAAAAATGGTGTGTTCAGTCTTATTGTAATTTATTTTGGAAAATATAATTTTTGAAATATTAGCGACTAATTTGAAGAGCTCGTGTTGTTTCCAGACATGAAATCACCGAGCAGCGTAACACAATCACAGTTAGCATCCCCTCCACCGTCGAGTGTGGAGAGTTCCCGTGCTGGTCCTCTGGTGGTGTCAGCAGTGGGCAAGACCCCGCCCCCTCCTCCCCCGCGGTGGGCCAAGCCCACCTCCCTGTCGACGGGAGGTGGGCAGAACTTCACAGTCACCACTACGNTTATAAAGTTTTCTCTTATATGAGGCTGACATTTCTTGGGACCCTTGAGAAATGTTATAAAAGAGTTCTACGGTTCTACTGTGTAATAAATTACTTAGGCCTCTCACTCTCTGTATGTGTAACAGTAGATCTGATTAAAATTCTTATTGCATTTCTGTAAAATTGTGAAAAAGTGCAGTGTAGTGTAGATTAGTGTGTATACCTGTAACTTTTAAAATGTCTAGAAAATTTTGTTTTTGTTATCACTTTCTTTCTTTCTCTTTATAAACTTCTAAGAGCACTTAACTTGATACAGTGCCATCTCATGTTTAGAATTAATGTATGTGTCATTCAGATTTTACTGACGTATTCTCCATGTCATGAAGAAATGAACAAGATTGCTTTTTACATAATAAAATAAGAAGTTTCTCTGAAATTATGCTTGCTTGCCATGGCAGTTTGGAAAGTGTAAAATGTGAAGCTGAACAGATGTAGTAAACCTTAAAAAATGAGAAAACTAAACAGTTAGAAAAAAAAATGGTGTGTTCATTCTTATTGTAATTTATTTTGGAAAATATAATTTTTGAAATATTAGCGACTAATTTGAAGAGCTCTTGTTGTTTCCAGACATGAAATCACCGAGCAGCGTAACACAATCACAGTTAGCATCCCCTCCACCGTCGAGTGTGGAGAGTTCCCGTGCTGGTCCACTGGTGGTGTCAGCAGTGGGCAAGACCCCGCCTCCTCCTCCCCCGCGGTGGGCCAAGCCCACCTCCCTGTCAACGGGAGGTGGGCAGAACTTCACAGTCACCACTACGGTGACGTTCAGCGTAAACAACACTACGCCGCCTCCTCACGTCGAGGTCTCCTGCATACAGGTGTTACACATTTGCCTGTGAAAACCGTTTAAAACTGTTTACCGTATGTCATGTTTCATCTAGTGTAGTCACTTGAATCATTACCAATTTTCTTTATGTTCTTAGACTTTTACGTCATTTTGTTTGCATTATTGCTCAGCCAGCGGAAAGCTAGGCTAGTGTTGTTTCTAAAATGCAGTGCAAACTTTCAGTGATTTTCATTACCATTTAAAAACGTTTTATAATATTTATAATCTTCGTACATCTTATTAATTTTTACCTCTAGAAACCAAGGAAAAATTTTATATAAACATATTGAACATGTTATTTGTAGAGAAAGACATTTGTTTTCATCTGAAAGGCATTTGAAAAAATTGTGTTGACATGAATATTTGCATAACTTGGAAGTTTATATTGGTTAAACATGTGAAATCATTAGAGTTTCTTAGAATGTATGCTATGTTTCGCTTTGTCTGCAATTGTATATTGTGTGCTTTGTATCAGGTAACACCCAAGAGGCCTCAAATGGAGGATGGCCACCAAACTTTGTCCTCCATTGGCAGCACCCTGGACCAGCGGAGTACACGACTACAGCAAATAGTTTCTCCATCGACGCCGACAGAGAATGCTAAACCAAATGCTGGAAGTCGCAGCAAGAAGCGCCGCTCGAGTCATGGACGACAGGCTTCTGTCAAGGAATCTCATCACTACCAGGAGTCCGACATTCTCGAGTCTCCGACAGTGTATTACCGTAGCTCTGTAGCAGACAAAGTTAGTGATTACGAGGACATTTGGGGACCGGAGATGCTCTCTACTTTCAAGTCTCCCAACTGCCAGCTGCCACGTTCTTCTCCTTTCTCCTCGCCAGAGGATGTTAGTTTCGGCAGTGGAGGCAAGAGACCGCCAGACCTGTTGGAGCGTGTGGGGACCCCAATGTCGAGCAGCTGCCTGTCCCTGAACTCTTCCGGTAATTTCAGGGAACAGCAGAGGAATCGACTGGGGTTGATCATCAACACATCGGCATGCAACTCCAGTTCGAATTCGCCAATGTCTCCGCCTTTGGATGGCAAGGGCCAGCAGTCCGAAGAACTTCCAGCAGCTCCGAAACAGGGTAGTCCATTTTACGCAGAGCCTGCCGACGCGCTCAAGCAGTCTATGTGCATCCCGAGGAGAAGGCCGCGGATGGTGCAGCAGGCATTCCCCCACCAGCCACGAAACCATAGGCACTCGGATCCAGCATCCTTCCAGCAGTGGCCCATCACTGCTTCCTACCATGCAGGCTGTGGTCTGGAGAGGATAGACTCCACCGAGGAGATGCCTTTGTCCTCCTCGGTGGACAACCTTGCTCTTATAAAGAACTCTCGGAACATTGCGAAAGTGCAGCAAGGTGTGAACAGGCCAAGAGGAAAGCCAGTGCAGCCACCCCGAGNAAGAACTCTCGGAACATTGCGAAAGTGCAGCAAGGTGTGAACAGGCCAAGAGGAAAGCCAGTGCAGCCACCCCGAGTGAAACCAAACAACGTGGGAGGGAAGTCATTCAGCGACACATCTTGGGCTATAGATTCCAGCTGGGAGTTCATAGGTAGTACTGTCCAACTTGAATTTTTTGTAACCATAAGTACTTAGAATTTTTGTGNGATTCCAGCTGGGAGTTCATAGGTAGTACTGTCCAACTTGAATTTTTTGTAACCATAAGTACTTAGAATTTTTGTGTTTTTTTAAGTACCTAACTTGTTGCTTTTTGTTTATTTATGCATGTTCTTGCGTATATTGTGGCAGCTTGAAAGTTGCTTTTTCTGATTTGCAGTTACCTAAATTTGACAAATCACTTAAGTTCCATGAACTACTATNGGCAGCTTGAAAGTTGCTTTTTCTGATTTGCAGTTACCTAAATTTGACAAATCACTTAAGTTCCATGAACTACTATTAGATGCACTTCATTTATTATAATTTTGTATAAGTATCTACAATGCAATCAAAGTACTGGTAAAGAAAATTTCCCCTTTGTTACAATGCCCCTATATTTGTCGTAGGCCTACACGACATCTCAAGTATTGCTTTTTTGTATAATTTGCAAATAACTGAAATAACTTTATGAACAGATGAGTTGAGAGTGTAGCAGTGGCAAATGAAAGACATGGCAAGAAACAGTAATACCTCTAAAAAAAATGGGGTCGCAGTGATGTAGTGGTCAGACCACTTGCTTCCCACCAAGGCAAACAGGTTTCGATTCCCGGTTGGATCGCTCCCGGAATTTCNATGTAGTGGTCAGACCACTTGCTTCCCACCAAGGCAAACAGGTTTCGATTCCCGGTTGGATCGCTCCCGGAATTTCGCATGTGGGAATCGTGCCAAATTATGCTGTTTATCAGGAGGTTTTCTTGGGGATTTCCTGTTTCCCTCGCCCTTACATTCTGGCACTGCTCCTTACTCACTTCATTTCACCCTTATCTACTCTCAAGACNTTTCCTGTTTCCCTCGCCCTTACATTCTGGCACTGCTCCTTACTCACTTCATTTCACCCTTATCTACTCTCAAGACCTTGCTGTTAAGAGCCGCCCAGATCTCTCCACTCCACTCTGAAAAAGTTTTCATCTTTTCATCCAAAGGTATTGTTTATGATGCTATTCATAAGTCTTTGTCTGGAAAGTCACTGGTGGTGCTGGTAATAGATGTGGGAGTTTGGTGATTAATTACTAAGTCATCTGCTCTGTTTTCATTTAACAAAGCATAATGTTGGAGAAAATTTGTGGAATTTATTACTTCATGTTTATGGCCNCATCTGCTCTGTTTTCATTTAACAAAGCATAATGTTGGAGAAAATTTGTGGAATTTATTACTTCATGTTTATGGCCGGGAAGACAAATTTTTCGTGGTGGATATTTGTACTAGATATGCATTATCTACATGATAACAAATGCAGTTTACAACATCAAAAACTAAGTTAAACTAGTCAGCCACATACAGTATAAACTTGCTCATTTTTGGTGTTGTGATATTTTTATTGCAATACATTATATCTTTGGAGCTGAAGTTTATGTATAGCAAGTGTGTGCAAAATATCATTTAAATGACTATCACCATTTCATTCGAATAGCTTTGATAGTTAATACAACCCAAGCTCATTATTTTTTCTTCATGGGTGCGAAAAGTGATTGCTTGCACAGTTGTTTATTTATTAGGAGTGTTTTGTTGACAGTAACGTATCACTATTAAAAAGTCGTTCTTAAGTTGGCAATTTTTCTTCTTCTTTCATTTGCTGGGGGTATAAACATTACTTTTGTACTTTATATACATTTCAGTGATATTTGTATGTGATGTTTGGTTTTCGTTCTATTCTTCCAGTATTTCAAATCTTATCATGAACTGTGTGTAAGATATAAAAATTAGTGCAAGTCACTTATGGCTCAGATTTTGAATCATTTCTAATACCAGTAGAGATATGTTGTGAACCTGTGGAGTTTTGTGTATGAACAAGCTTGCAGTATTAGTTTCTATCAGTAAATGTTTTACTTCCATGTTATTAATCATCCTGCACCAGACCACAGTAATATGTTACCAATGGTGATGTATTTGACACCTTCTGAACTTTTATGAAACATCGGATTTACTTGCTTAAGCAGTTAAACATTCTCTAGTTGCNGATGTATTTGACACCTTCTGAACTTTTATGAAACATCGGATTTACTTGCTTAAGCAGTTAAACATTCTCTAGTTGCTGTGCAAACTTCATAGAAGTTTCGATGTAGTCTTAAAAACAGTTGGGGGTTTAATAGGATATTTACAGACACATTAAAATAATTAAATTCCTTTGTGTTCTGTTAGTATTTAATGACTTAAATAGGAAACTAACCACCCCAACAGGTGAATTAAAGGTTTGTTATTGTCTGGTTCAATATTGATGAAGAATATTTATATTAACAACTCAGATCTTTATTGCAGGTGTTGGTCTTTCTTTGTATACTTTTTAGCTACTTGTTAGCTATTTTGTACAGTGAAATAAGCATATTGATAGCCTTTGAACTCTTCACCATTATTTGCTGGCTTATTCTGTGGCATGCTGTAGAATGTATCGCTAACAAACAGTTTTAGGGCAGGTATTTTTGACATCATATAGCTTCCATTGTATGCATTCATCTCACCATTCTTCCTGTAGAATAATCTCCCCAGTGTGCTCTTTGGGTAGCTATTATTTGTGTTTCACATACAAACTTTAATTTTTATTTGATAATGACATGCTCCAGAAATACAGTACANGGGTAGCTATTATTTGTGTTTCACATACAAACTTTAATTTTTATTTGATAATGACATGCTCCAGAAATACAGTACACTGAATTCTCATTAACGACCATACATTTCCTTGAAAGGAGAGTAGTGTGATTTCATACATCACATAAGCTTATATAAAGCAGTGAGTGTTTGGTAGAAATTTTTACTAGCTGCAGCAAATGAACTGGACATATAGCAAGAGCTGAGTGAGGTGGAAAGGGGCATGATTTTTGATTCTCACTGACTCAAATCATTCCATCCGTGTGATTCCTGGCAAGTTTCAGATACCACGTTCAACAGTGAGTGATATAGTGATGAAGTTGAAATGCCAAAGAGTTATAAAACCACAACCTTGACAAGGTAAGTCAAGAAAATTTACATACATGGACCGTCGATGCCTTTGATATGTGGTGAAGTCAAACTGGCAAGCTTGGTTTGAAACCATGGCCACAGACTTTCGAATGGTATCTGGAAGTGATACTTGTACTCGTACCATTCGTTGAGAGGTGTTTGCAATTGGATTCCATGGACGAGCTGCAGCACGTAAACAAATGCTTGCCGTCAATTACAGTGGTGCAAAACATGCCGCCTGTGGACTTAAGAACAATGGATGAGCATTATGTGGAGTGACGTATCACATTGCACTTATGGCATTGCAATAATTTGCGATGGATGTGTAGGGACCTGGAGAATACCAGGAGAGCATTACTTACCGGAGTGCATTGTTCCCACTGTAAAATTTGGCGAAACAGGCATTATAATGTGGACCTGTTTTTTATGGTTTGGTCTTAGTCTGCTGGTTTTAGTTCCTCCAACCATGCTACCCACCTTGTGGCAACAGCTTGGAGCTGGCCCGTTTCAATTTTAACATGAGAATGCACCCGTTCATAAAGTAAAGACCATAACTGAGTGATTTGATGTCATGGGAGTGAATGAAATTGACTGACCGGCCCAAAACCTTGATCCTAATCCAACTGAGCATCTCTGAGGTGAGTTACAGCTCCAGTTGACAGCCAGACAAGACCGCCCAAAACAGCTACAGAACTGTTTGCCATGTTGCAGGAGGAATGGAAGAAAATACTTGCAGACATCTACCAAAACNCTCTGAGGTGAGTTACAGCTCCAGTTGACAGCCAGACAAGACCGCCCAAAACAGCTACAGAACTGTTTGCCATGTTGCAGGAGGAATGGAAGAAAATACTTGCAGACATCTACCAAAACTAAGTGGAATATCTTCCTAGCCTGGTAAAGGCTATGATAGCGGTGAATGGTAGACATAACATAACAGCTTCATTTGAGGAATTTCGCATGGTTGCCCAGTCATTAATGGCAATATAGTCTACTCGAAATTGTGTTTAGCTGTAACTCAGAACAGAATTTTTAACATGGTCAGTTGATTTCATTTGGGAAAGGTTTTAGCACATTGAGTATGTTGATGTGTTGTTATTAAATTATTGTGCAAATTCCTTTACTTTCATTGGTGTTTATTAAATTCCCCATATTTTTTTATTTCTATAGTCTTAAACTTAAAACTTAGAGTTGAAGTGTTGTTGATTCTATGATGTTCTAATTGGTAAGGAGGTTTGCTGATCCCTACACTATAGAGAGCTGATCGTGACAGTGACAATTTACATGTAGGAGGCAGTAGGCATTAGGGTAGAACAAAATTAATTTTTATTTTAAATTATTTATTAATAGTGCGGAAAAGTTGCCTTTTGGGCTCTGTATGAAGCATGCAAACTTCAATACAAACTAAAAATTTCTTCAGCTGCCCCGCGGGGCATGAAATATTTTCATATAAAAACCACTTAAAATTAAACATTAACTGCTTTAAATAACATAATTCACTTTGGTTTCAAATCTAGGCTTTTTTTTTTTTTTTTTTTTTCGAAATTTCAGTCTCGTACGAATGTATCTGTCTCTTTTGTTGTATCCACACACCGCTTATGAGGCTTCAGTGACCAATTTTACGCATCTTTCTACCACCTGGGTGTGGCAAGGAAATCGTGGAAAACTCAGCTCTGTTTTTCCGTTATTTATAAGATCCTCGAGTTCTATTAGGGATACCGGGAATGCTAGCGGAGGTTTCAGTGATAATGCATGACTGCCAGCATATAATATCTTGATATTCCTTTGCATTAAAGTTGAGAGAAGGAATAACAAAGGTACGAATACCTCGCAAACAACTTTTAGCTTTAATGATTCTACGTAAACCAACCTCTCGAATGTGTTTTCTGTCGTCAGTAATCACGGCCAGTAAAATGTTTTCGGGATGCGCAAAGTAGCTGTTCCCCTGGATTATAGGATCTATCACCATCTTAAGCTCATTACTCAGGCAACGCGAAGCTTGGATTGTTTTAAAAATATATTTAGCACCGTCTTTGCATGAAAAGTGGCACTTTATAGCAAACCAGGTTGGAGCATACACCTTCACAATGTATTCTGCTAGTATCGTAATATTACGTAACGGTTTTTCACGTGAAATATATAAACTCAGAATCCTGTTTGCAGTTGCCATCCATCTGGAATGGGACATCTTACTCGGATCTCTCAGTGACAAACTTCCAGAGCTTGAACCACTTACAACTGTTTCACAAATATCTAGGAGGTATTTTTAGTCTGCACTTAGGTCGTTTTTACCTATGACTGGTATTTCCGCGACTATCGGACGGTAGTCTGCTATTTTAAGCTTTTCACATCTGACCAGTTGCTTGCCGATAAGACCTGAATATTCCCGAGGGCCAGTAGTCGATCCATCTAGGTGTTGAAACAGATGACGTAGGGGAAGTTCATTGGCGTGAAGTTGACATACTAGCCACTGAACCGGACATCCAAGAAAGGTTTCCAGCTTCGTGATAACTGCGTTTTTGAGTCCAGTGTTAACCACAGTGCCGTCGCATCCAACAGCAGAGAGATTTGAATAGTCAAAATTGTTTTTTCTAGATATTCGACAATAGAAGACGAAACAGACTTTGCTGAGTCGGATGAAGGAGACACATGCCCGATATAAATAGACTCTGGTTCCTGGATCAACGAATAATGGTTCTCTTTTATTGTTTTACAATAGGATTTTCCCAACTTTTCTTCAACTATAATTGTATCGTCTTTTCGTCCATCAAAATATAAGCCCTGCAGCATTATAGTATTTTTCATATCTGTCTTTTGCAGATTTTCGCAGCATTTTTCTCACTGTCTCCATACTTTCATTCTATCTATTACCTTTGAGGTGTTTTCTTTTGTAATAATGCCAACATCTTTTAAAATAGTANTGTTTTCTTTTGTAATAATGCCAACATCTTCTAAAATAACACTGGCAATGGACGCTGCACTTCTATCAGACACCTCTGTCCTGTCGCAAGCTAATGCCAATTTAGAGAGAGAGAGAGAGAGAGTCTCGTTTGAGAATTGGGATTTTCTCTAGGCGGAAACTTTTTCGGCTTTGATTGTGTACTTGGCGTAAATTCGTCAATATTGACATCAGAAGAAAGAAAACTGTAATCTGAATAGTTGAACAGAGGCAATCTACTTTCGCTGCAGTTTTTCTGTATTTAGCAAGTCGAGATGAACTTTTAACTTGTCTCTGAGCTTTTCTTTCATTCACCTTCGATGCAGTTTTATTTACTGAGCCAATTACCATCTTTCAGTTGTTTCTTTGATCCAAGAGAAACGCGCGTTCTGCCACTGGAACTTTGCGTCATTTTGCGCAATTACAACTATGGAAATCAGAGCATTTGAAATAGGAAATATCAAACAACTTTGTTTTTGCACTATCCTGGAAAGCCTTGATATTTTTGTTAAGAAGTTCACTGCCTTTCCGGCCTTTTAACGGCTTAATAATAAATCTATATTTGTCATGGTAAGACAGGAAAACCTGCAGAATACGTGTGTGACACAGTTGGAATTGAAGCCTTCTGCCATAATTCTTCGATCTTTAACGCAACTTGACTGGCTATTTCTTGTAAAGATGGCTCTTGTTATCGTACGTAGGTAAAACAGTCTCACATAGTGGTTCTGGAGCACCAAATATCACACAATTCCACTTATTCCTAGTTTGCACTTGAGATACAGTTTCCATGTTTATTTGCCTACAATAGTCAGTAAAAATAGTTAGTGAAGGTCAAAGTTTAATAATCTTACAGCAAAGTACCTGACAAGGTTATGAAAACAATTAATCAGTAAATTTGCGAGACGCGAGTACAAGATAGCTTTACGCTAGCCCGTAGCATGGGCGACTGACAACGAAATTAATAACCCGATACTTTGACCTTCACTCCCACACCACACTCCTCAGTATTCCTTACTATTTACGCGGGAATTTCGCTTTAGATACGTCAGGTCTGATGTTATTGTATCATGATGAAATTAGACAACAAAATATTTTTACCTAAAATTCTGAAACTTTAGGAGCTGGGGAGCAGCTAAAGATATTTTTTTTACTGAAGGAAAACTTTTTGTAAATAATCATGACATTAAAAGACACCTTTTCCGCACTATAAAAATTAAATGAAATATTTTTAAAAAATTTATTCCACCCTAGTGGGCATACAGTATTTCATTGCTTGTAGCACATTCTTATTACCTCTTGCCAGCAGAAAGACTTTTATAATACTTTAGCATAAAGCTGTTGTAAAGAAAACAAATACGTATCATGTTTACATTTATCTGTCAGATCTTTGTTCGTGCGTGTTTCTTTAACATAATGTCTTGCACCACAATAAAATGTACACATTTACTGCATCAGAAATAGTTTGCGATAAACCCATCCCTCTTGCAAATTATTTTCTCACAAATATATTTTTGGTGTTAATTTNGCATCAGAAATAGTTTGCGATAAACCCATCCCTCTTGCAAATTATTTTCTCACAAATATATTTTTGGTGTTAATTTATTCCCTGTGCACTCATACCGAAGTGAGTACATTATGTCTCCCTGCTGGCAGGCAATGAAGATGAAGGAGCTGATGATGATGGCATCATGGAGGGAGGTGAGGAGCGCGAACATCGCTTCCCATCTCTGGAGCAGCAGGAGACTACCTTGGAAGAGGGTGAGGAGAACTGCGGTGGATCCCATGGGCTCACTGTACAGGAGCTTATTGCCCAGAGGTGCGTGCCAGTCAGTAACTAGCGTAGTCCACGGGGTATGTTGACTGTTGGCTTCTACCTTTTCTACAGTCGCATGTTGAGAAAGTTAGCAGGCTCTCGCTGCCGTTGTATGCGCATTCTGGTTTCTGGGTTGTAGCAGCGTCACTGTCATATTTTGCCCCAACATTTCAGAAAAATTGCTGCCTCCGTGCCCAGGGAACGGCGCTGACTGTATTGGTGCTAGTTTCTAGACTTGCACAGTACCGACCGTGATTCACCTATTCTGCAAAATACCAGGCGTGAACGAGCATACTCGGGATAGTATGTTAAGGGATTGACAAACAGTCCTACACCTTTACGGAATATGTTGAAGGAATACTGCCAGTAATATAGTTATTATTCATATAATTCC
>NQII01002209.1:5645-51554 GCA_002778355.1 Clitarchus hookeri
CTTTTAAAGTTTTTACTTAATTTCATTGTGTAAATAATACGTTAGGCTATCGTCATTCAAAACACATACATGAATGAGATACATTCTCAACATACCGTAATTTGCAGTCTATAATTAAAATACTACAACAATTAGATAGACATCCGTATCAGGTGCGGAGGCCAGATTTTGAAAGTTAGAAGAAATAATGCCGATATTGTGGTTTTGCTAACATAACCTTCATTCCTTCTTGTGTATCGTGACACATACAGCCATACTGTTTATGTTTTTATTAGCTGTTGGTTACGTTTCCCCAAAAATTATTCTTTATGCTAGTGACTATGAGGTTTTACAGTTTTCAAGAATAAACATTTCTCTGGTTGGTGAATTCAAAAAGCAAGTGGGGTGGATTTGTGTTTATTCATGATCACTTTCATTTTGTTAGTTAATTTTTTTAAATCCATTAATTGTTTTCCTCATAAAAATAGAACTATTTATTAAAATTGTTGCGTTTTGTATTTATTCTTTTATTTCGCACCCCGATTGGGATATATATATGACAGTGAGAAATTGACTCATTGGAGATGGTTGGACCGTTATTGTTTACGCGTTTAGAAGAACTGACATAGCAGTGGAGGAGGCAAGTAAATCTGATTTTAACATGAATGACGACATCGTTTAAGGATCGGATTTCGGAACCACGAAGTTGCATATGAACAGGACACAGCGTAGTGGTTGAGAAGCAAATCCGCTTTGCATAAAATCGTATCCCTTCAGAAATTATAAAATGTAAGCACTTAATATTGTTCTTATTTCCTGAATAGTGAGGAATGCTGGTTCATTCTTTACACAGCCCCGTTTTTACGTGAGTGGCATAAAAGTCTTGAAACGCCTACACATTTAATTGTACACGGTTTTAAAGTATGCTGTTGCAATTGGTGATATATGCCCCCTACGAATTAAGCGATTTTTCAATGGTAGAGTGTAATAGCAGTCAAGATTCCTCAGAGGTGGTTGGTTGTATATTAAAACTTAGAGAATCTTCACTCAAGATTATCATGCAACTAGCGTTAAGGTAGTCCACGGAAGCTTTTCAAAGGAATATTAAAAAAAATCAAACAGTTATTATTAGCTAGCTACGCTAATTCTATACATGTTGTAATTAAAAAGTTCCCTCATTGTTCATAATGCCGAAGTCTTATTTATGAAGACTATCTTGATAGTCAACACACCGCAACTGTTGACATCATATTCGAAAAAACTTCTATTTAGAGTTATAGTGCGTTATATCAGGACGTTTTGGGCAAATAGCGGCGACATTTACCGTCGGTGAACGGGATTTTTAACAGATGCGACTAGTGGAGTACTCCTGCCCTCCTCAGAACTATTGAAATATAATGTTAGGAAATTAACCGCCAAAATGTCAAATATATTCATTCAATTTTCCCCGCCTCATATTGTACAGGGAGGATGGAACCGTGATGAATACATTTTACAGTTCATAATAAGAAGCCATCGCCCAATTTGACGTTAAGTTGCATGTTTCTTATAACGTATTACAGTTATTTATTCACTGGTCGTTTTGTTGCACGAGTTCAAACTGTAAAGTAATGTGGTAGGCGCATAAGGGGTAGTTATGGATATGCATAAAAAACAAATAATTTATTAGTAACTATCGACTAAACTGACTAGCAATTACATGATGGCCGCCCAAGGCAAGGAAGGTTGGCCGATGGAGGCGTTACATATTTCTAGTGAAATTCGTGACGTCAAAAGGCCGGGATTACGATGACTTGACGTTACACGTAACACGCATTACGCTATACGTTTACGTTTACGTAAAACGTGATTTTGGGGGGTATGTTATGATGCTTAACCTAACCAGTAACCAGTGTGTACCGAATAAAAATGTTGGGTAATCGTTTTGCTGCTTTTTAAATTGAAAATTTTGAAAATTCAAGTCATACAGTCGTATTTACGTTTTAATATTGATGTGGCAAGAACAGGTCACGAAAGTATGGCTCTCGTGATTTTTACAAACTTTGAAATCATTTGAGACACGGCCTAGGAGATAGCCATAACCTACAGAACGACATGAGTCTGGGAGATGTTCGCGTATTTTTGTGCATATGGAATACATCGTGATCGTATGTAATAAACTCATATATGCTGTGAAAATTAAATTGTGTTTAATGAAGTAGGTTTACTAAAAATTTCAAACTTAATGGTAAACATTCTGCATTTCAAGTACGCATTTTTACACCTCTGAGAAACATAATTAATGAACTGTGGCAATGTAAAGCTCCCTAAATATCTACGAATTGAAAACAAAATTATTGTAGCCTAACGTTTATTATTCCTTTATCCTCATTTCCGGGAGAAAATTATATACTTGGTAGACGAATTAAAAACGTGAGTAGACGACATCGCGAAAAAAAAAAATAATAATAAAAAAAAACAAAGACAACTTAACATGAAAAGCAACGATAACACAACATCGTTCCATTTGTGATTGGCCAGCAATATCACGTGGTGCAGAGTCACGTATCACGTATCATGCATCACGCAAATTTAGACATTGACAGGCTTTTCCATCACGTGAACGTTACGTGAAATGATCGTAATAGGTATCCTTGAAACACATTAGTGAGGACGTAGCCGGCTTACATGAACGTGTTGCTCGTTACTTCTTATGTGATACATGAAGTCATCGAAATCCCGGCCTTAACCTCTACGACTGGAGGGTGTTCTTGTGGTTGAAAAATAGCGTGCCATGTAAAAGCAAACTCGTCGCTGACGGCGAACCAAACTTTCAAATGGTTTGCAATCTTGAGGATCTGTACATATATGTATCACGCTTCTTACGGCATGCTTCAATTAATTCTATCTTTAATACTATTGTGTAAAAAAATTTTATTTAAAGATTTTTTGTATCCTTTGAAAGTTTGCACTTAAATTTTCCACATGTGGTAAACTTTTGTCCTATTTGCTTCAGCTAGGCAATTGATGTATTAAACGGACCATTTTTCTTAATATAATCAATATTTGACCGTACAAGTCACGTTACATTAAAAAATCACCAATTCTTGCATGGCATNCCAATTCTTGCCTGGCGTTTTTTCCCCTAAATTGCTGGTTTTCAAAAGCCATACTTACTAGAGAAAGTTCATCCAAAACCTGTTGACACTAACCCTATTAATTACAAATACAATAAACTACTTTAAAGAAAAAAACATTTCATTATGGACATGACGAACCAAGTGAGGGAGAAACGAACGAATTACACAAAACGTTTGACAGAAATGGCATTAAATTTTTTCTATAAATTTCTTTATCACATAAGTTCTGTTCTTAATTTAATAAAACATAATGTATATGCGTTCTGTACATAAAAGTAATAAATACAAAACTTACAACTGTCAAATATATGAGTCAAAGCACAGTCTGTGTGTAAAACTACAAAAGAATTTCACAATACGCCGCAAATAAAATACCTTTATTACTAAATAAAAATGCATTACATAAGGAAACTTATCTGTATGCAAAATAATAAGCCAATTGTAATACACGTAGCAAGTACAAAGTAACAGCGATTTACAAATAAAAATACAATTTGGAAAAGAAAATGTCACGCCAAGAAAACAAAATAATATTCTTAAGCATATACCTACAAGTCTCAAAATAATCTGGAAATCAAAACTACATTATAGACAAGAAAAATGTTCTACGAGAAAGAAAAATATTGTTCTGAAACACGTAAATACAAGACTTGGCAAATTAACAATACATTATGGACAATAATATGCCCTGTACAAGAAAGTAAAAATCAATATAACACATAACAGATACAAGATTTACAACACTTACAAAATTAAAAATACTTTATGAAGAACATGGAAAATGCTATTATAAAACATAACTCTTTCAATATATACAAAAATCTGCTAATTAAGAATGCATTACAACAAGAAAATGTTCTCTGCAAGAAAACATATACCATTCTGAAATACATAACAAATGCAAGATTTATAATAATTTGAAAATTATAAATACCATATGAAGAAGAACATTTTCTGTACGAGAAAGTAAAAATGTGTACAGCCCAAAATAAATATAAAGTTAAACAACGGTATAAAAATTGAAAATTCATTTAATGAACAATATGTAACACGTAACTTTTCAAGACTCAACAACAATTGACAAATTAAAAATACATTATCAATCATGGTGTGATTTTTATGCAATAATTATATAACACATTAATGAAATAACTTCAATTGTGATTCTGTTTTCGGAAGAAAAAAATACTGCCTCTCTGCAAAAATTTTTACATCTCTTTTTTTTGGGAGACAGAGAAGAACTTGTGTGTTTTTCAACGTATTTTTTATTCGATGAATTTCGTTGACTGACTCCTTTGAGGTATTTCACTGGTACAAAAATTCTTAGTGTTACAAAAGTTGCAACCATTTTTTCAAGGATATCATTCATTTACTTCTGTCGAAATGGTGGCGGTAATTTTTTTTTAGAAGCCATGCTTTATGCGAAACGTAGGTCTCGACACCGCTGAAAAATAGTTTCCATTTCTTGGGCTTTCTCCTGGAACGTATGTGAAGGCTGGAACAAGCCACCGCAGGGCAGATACTGTGCCCACTAGTGATGCAACGAATATTCGCATTCGCATTCGCGAATATTCGCATGTTTTTGAACATTCGCATTCCCGAATATTCGCATGTTTTTAAACATTCGCATTCGCATTCGCATTCGCAAAAATAATGCCAATATTTTGCGAATGTGTTTGGCAATGAAAAATGAAAATGTTTATTAAATAATATTGCAACTACTATGATTAAGATATTTTTATTTATTAACATATTTGTTATGTATAAGAGTGTATTTTAATGATATTTGGGAAAAATTCTTGTAGGTATTCACTAGATTACATAACAAAAACACACTCTTGATATTATTTTATTCTTCTTTACCTTAGCAAAATCAAATTAAGGCAGGTAATTTCTTAAAACTTCTAAACTATATTATAACACAACTGTATGATCAAATACCATTGAACTGCTTTAACACAAAACAATGGAATAAGATATAACCCAACCTTTTTAATTATACAAATCAACTTTAAATGAGATCTTTTGTAAAAACACTTAACAATATGCATTTATGCAACCTAAAGGGTATCTTATTCAAATATGTGAGATCTTTTAATGAACTAGTAATCATGTTTAATTGTAAATCAAATCGATTTCTTATGAAAAAAGTTAATAATATATTGTGAAGAAAAACAAACAATATAATAATCTTCTTTTCAATTAAAACAAATATGTTCTTAACATTTTGTTAATTTTAACTTTGGTACTAATACTAACTCACTAATTATGTAATTTTTAAGATATCCATTAAACGTTACTTCTTGAAATCAAAAAATAAAACTATGAAAAAATTTATATCCAAGCAAAATTAAGTGAAACACTTAGTAATTAAATAAGAGTAGAGGAATATTAAACTTCAGAAATAGAAGTTTTGATGCCTTTTCTCCTTGCAGCCTATTTCGGTGGGGTGTGTAAAGAAGATCAGCCCCACTAAAGACCGTTTCGCTAGGCACACTAGTGGGTGGTGTTACTAAATATTGCCTGGCTATGGGAGAAATAATACCATACTTCTTATTATTTACCGCCCACCATGTATGTGGATCTACATCATTTTCCACACGTTTATCTAATAAATATTCATTGATGGTTTTTTTTATCAAAACTTCTATAGGGTTCGTACATTCATTTTCTTCTTCTTCTTCACTTTCGCTGGAATCCATCAGCAATTTCATGGTGTATCTTAAAGATATAGATTCTCTGTCAGACTGGCACTGGAACCAGATGTTTCAATCCGACGAGTAGTCATTCTGGCACGCTTAGGATATGAACAAGACTATAGGCTTGATTCATCGTTTCCAATAGTCTCTAAAATATTTTTCACAACTTGATCTCTGGTTGAAGAATAAAACTTTTTAAAATTAAACATAGAGCCCAGTTAAAAATTTGCCGTAGCAAACAATACGTCATTTTCCAAATGGGGAAAATCTGCGACATAGTTCTCGTTTAAGAACTAAAATCGTATTCCCAAGCATTCGTCGGTCACATCAAATTCACCAATAATTTTTTCCAAAGTGGACAATAATGGAATTACTGAGGATACAGAAATATTGGCTGCACTTAGTTCTTTTGTAATTTCTTCAAAAGGTCTGAGTAAAGTTATTATTTTTACCACAATAATCCACTCTTCGGAAGTTAGTTGTGAAATCTTGTTATTCTGGGAAGCATAAAGACATAACGAATCTTTGTTTTTCAAAATACGCTCTAACATATACAAGCTGCTATTCCATCTTGTAGCACACTCTTGTATGATTTTCAGCTTTGGCTGATCGAGTCTTTCTTGTAGGGCAGCCAGTTCATCTTCAGCTACATTTGAGTAATGAAAATGTGTTGCCATCTTTTTACATTTTGCAATCACTGTTATAACGGAATCTTGTGCCTTAAGACCCTCCTTGACAACCAGCTGAATTTGGTGTGACGAACAATCAATGTCTCTAATAAATAACAAGAAAATACCTTTTTTCATGATTGTGCCACCATCTCTAACAATGCATTGCACTTTTTCTATAGGTATTTCCCAATGCGACAACATGATTTCAAGTTTTACAGCTATATTTTCACCAGTATATCGATCATCGTTAAATACCTCTACGTTTAACACAATCATTTTTCTCTCAAAGTTTTTTTTTATACCTTGACATGTAAGACTCAGCAAAGATATTCCTGAACAAGAATCAGACCAAATATCAGTTGTAAACGCCAATTTTTCAAATGACTTAATTAATCCCAAAATTTTATCTTTCACTTTGCCGTAGAAATTCTCACATATAAAAGAAGAAATTGTGGTCGCCTTTTTATATTATACGACGGACAAAGATGGTTCAATAGTCTGTCAAATCCAACACTTTCGACAAAACTAAAGGGTAAATCCTCTAAAGCAATCATTTCGCTTATTAAATTATCAATTTCCAAGGACTTGGTATTGTTGTTATCCCACTTTTTTGTTTTTTCGACTCAATCAGTCAAAGACATTTGTTTCAGGTCGGGTTTCGTACATTGTCGCGAGGTGGAGGCCACAACACTTATTGTAGAAGCATTTAGCTTTTCATTTTCCCTATTCTTTAAATCATTAAACTCGTTTTTATGCAAAGCTTCCAGGTGATTTCCCATAGCAATTGTTGTTCTTCCTTTGCGCGAGTATTCTTTATTACATATTTTGCATTTCAAATTTCCAGCATCACATATTGTAAAATAAGTCCAAACTTCGCTAACACACGACCGCTTCATTTTGAAATATCACTTATCTCTGTACAATTACAACAATAGAGTCTTTACAAGTTAAAAACAAAACTTTAGTATGTTGACTCGATGCTACCCCCACCTGTACTATACAGAGTGGTGGATAGCAGGGTATGTAGTAATTTGTTACGGTGCTGGCTAATGGCACCTTGGGCTGCTGTAAGAGGAGTGACACAAAGACGTAACTGGGTTCGGTTTATTCACGCTTAACTTTTATTGTCCAAAGTTACAGTGACCTGTACATCTATGAGACCTAGCCCCTTTTATATCTCCTCGGTCGGTAGAATCTGGATATCCTGCGCCCTACACACGTCTCGGCGAATGTTTGCATCGGAGGGGAGGTTTCGGCGGGTTGCTGAAATTACCTCGATTCTGGTGGCTGGCGTTGTCGTGCTATCTCGGTGTCTCTCCCGGGAAGTCCTGGGCTCGATTCCTGGACGTGCAGTTCTCTCCTCGTCGCTCGTCGTTCCTCGTATTTGACTCTCTCGTGACTCCAGCGTAACTCCCGTCTCCGTCGTAACTCCGTCGTAACTGTCTTGTCGCTGCTGCTCCGTCGCAAACGTCTCGTAACTCTTGCGTAACTGACCTCAACTGTCCTTCACTCTCGTGTAACTCTCTTAACTGTCGCGTAACTGACTTAACTGTCCTCCTTGGCTCCTGTATATACACGTTTCTGTTCTACTTTCCATAGAACTCGGGACTTACCCTCTCGTGTTTGCGGTGGGATAGGGGTAGGCGGGGTGCACTGTTTCTCCCCGATTTGTAATTTCTTGTGGCGAGGGGCGATAATATGCCCGGGACTCCCCGCGTTCGCAGCATCACGTCGTGACTCAGGCAACATGACAGGTGCAGTTGGTTCGAGCTCGGGGATTCCTNTCGCAGCATCACGTCGTGACTCAGGCAACATGACATATGCAGTTGGTTCGAGCTTGGGGATTCCTCTGGTCGTTAGGCCATCGGTTTACGGCATGGGTAAGAAGAGCGTCACCACTACTGGTAGGTATGAGTGGTACGCGTCAAGGTAACCTCAAACAGAATCTCTACGAAAGCATTATTAGCAGCTAACTTCATTCAGTAAGCCAGCAATCACGATTTGTTTACTTCGTTCAGAGTCGAGGCATATGGGCTACTCTCGGTTTTAACACGACCACCGGACGGCCAGTTCTAAACGCGCGGTAAAATTCGAGTTCGTAGGCGCACGCTTTTGGCGCCATATTTGAAAAACCAACATTCGCATTCGCNNCCAGCCTGCTAAGTATTGGAGTTCATCTATGGAACACTGTTCTGAGACTGGATTTTCTGCATTAACTGGTAGCAGTTCTATTTTAGCCAGTAAATTAGAGCCACCTTCAGTATCATGTTTCCTTTCACAGTCTCCAACAATACCGGTACTTTTAAAAACAGTACTGACAATGAATTCTTCCGGTCCAGCTGCACCATCTTGTGTGTTCAATTCAATCTTAACTATACTTGGGTTTTTTTCGCGCAAATTATTATTCTCAGCCGGTTTAGTGCATCAGTAAGAGACGGACGGTCATTCAATCCTCCTTGTGTCATTTTAGCTGAACAAATTTTATAGGCAGTCTTGGTTGGCTCTGTGTGACAGAATGTATTTAATGCTGGGGTACTGCAGTTGCAGATCCGAAAAGAACTGCTTGATGGAAGTGATGGATGAAATAATGGCCTTCCGAAAAATTTGTAGTGATTTTTGCCGCGTAGCATTTTATTTCAGTAATATTTCCTAACAGTAAATCGAAAATGCGATTTTGTGCTTTTTTTATTCAAAATGTAAGCACATTTGTGTTGAAGTTTTTCAGAATATTGCTTATTTAGAACATAACTGCTCATCAGATCAAACCAGGAGTTTATTAAATCTATGAAATCTGCAATCTAGTTTGCTATATTTTCTAATTGCAGTTGCTATTGTGTGAGATAGTAACTCAGCGGCCACTCTGACTTTCTGTCTTTGAGTTTTTCTACATTATACATTAAGTGTAGATAACGTACGACAAGAATGCACTTCTATAGATGAGATATCCACAATTAAATCCTTTACTGAATATTTGTTAGCAAAGTTTCCACTGGGCCACATGAAACCATTGTCAAGAAACCAGTTTCTGATGAGTTTGGGAAGATGTGGCACATCAGGAAAAAAGTAAATGAAGCATGCACTTGATACTGGATGACAGAATGTTCCATTGGAAACAGTCACACCGAATCCTTTCCAAAGTGCCAAGTTGCCACCACCACAATTTCCGACACATGCTAAAACTCGAAACACAGAGTCATACAGCTCAATTATAATAAAATTCAATATGAATATTATTATTTTTGGTTGAAATCTATGAATACTGTCTACCTTCATGAAGACAAGAAACCTCTTACCATTATCACTTGTGCTTGACTGTGTGGCCCCACAATGCGACCTGCAGCATTGTCATACTCGTAGAAACGTTTTACCTGTAACAATTGTTTGCCCATAAAAGTTGCTACGTAAAATACACTATAATTACATGAAATGAGTGCCAAAAATTTTAACGAATAAGTTTTCTCATATTTTTTGCAGTATTTCTGCGAAATGAAGAAATATTTGTAGGGGGAGTGAGTTCTTTCAAAACAAAACCTTACAAGAAATAAACGACTGAGCTTTACGTTTTAAGATCGTTATATTTTTGAAGTAATGAAATATTAATAAAATGGGAAGTATTTGTGAATATAAAATACCTTAAACATTTAAAATAAAATGTGAATATATATTTTAAGATAGCTAACTTTTTTTCTTCTCTATTACCTGTCTCATTTGTCTTATTTATGTTCTCTAAATATAATAAATTTTTGTTCCTAAGGAATAAAAATTACTCCATTATAAACCGAAACTAAATTTAATTGTGAATTTAATAATACTAAATGCCGAGCGAGATGGTGCAATGACAACACGTTGGACTCGCATTCGGGAGGATGCGGGTTCGTGTCCCGGTCCGGCCATCCGAATTTTAGCTTTTCCATGATTTCACTCCAGTCAAATGCTACTATGGTCTCTTAATAAAGGGGATAGCCGATTCCCTTCAACTGTGTGATTTTGTGTGTGCGCGTCTCCAATGATCTCGCTGTCGACGAGACTTTAAGCAAACATAATAAAATTAACTTACTTTTACTTCGTCAAATAGTAGAACTGTTAATTTGTCCCCTTCCTTCAAGTCTAGAACACCAATTTCCATAAACATTGGCACATCCTTAAGTATTCCTTGTCTCATATTGATGCGTGACGCCCAGTGACGCTGTGATGATAGCGCGGGAAGAGGAAAAAGAACTTCATTGCGAAGGAACATGTATCCTCTCTTTCCAAAGTACCTCAAAGTATTGTATAGGGCTTATTAACNCATTGCGAAGTTTTGGATGAAGGCTTACAAACTAACTTTAGATAAAAGCCATGGAGTGTCAGTGAACAGGCCAGGTCATCCACGAAAACAACAATGTGTTTGAGGACTAGCAGCAAGACTACTGGCCAAGGGAGGTTGACCCGAGCGAGCCGTTTGAGTAACGGTACATTGAGTGGTGCGCGCTGACGTCACTATGACGCAGCGACTGGCCAGTCGAGACTGCAGCTAAGGGTAAAACTAATTTCTAATACTCGTTTGCATGTTGGTACAGCTACTGTTTTGCAATAATATACCAAACATTTTATTTTATTTGATATACTTATATTGCTCTCAGAAAAAAGATTGATATAAAAATAAAATCCGCATTAATTTATGCAAGAAAAAAGTAGATGAACATCGCGTTGCACGCTCATGGAATCATTCCGCAGAATATCCTCCTGGAATTAGCTGATGATAACTGTTAAATATTTGTCTGACCTAATGAAACAAATATACTCAAAATATATATACACAAATCTGTCCTGCGGTGTTCAAATAAATTTACAAAAAAATATTATTTTAGTATGTTAGAAAAGTTACTACATATGTAATAACAAAGTTCTTACATAAAAACAAGCATGCTGACAAATATCAATATATTACCTTAAGGTCAGTGCTTCCGAAGAAGCTGTGCAAGCTTTCTCTGCTTTTTCTTTCCGCGCACGTGACTTTCGCTTGACAATTTAGATGTGGCATTCTTATAAATGTCCTAGTTCTCGCAAATCTCATGTTTTGTAAGCTGAACTCGTGGTGTCTATTAAACATTTATTCGGCGCACTATAGTGTTCCCACAAATTTTGGGGATGGGACAGTTAATTTTCCACGACTCACCTATAAATAAAAAATATGAAAATACACGTTTACACCGCAGACAGCAAACGAATTAAAATCAATTATAACGTAGCGGAAATTTTCAAGCCCTCGTTCTCACTTTCACGAACAAAATATCCAGCTACGTATCTTAACGCTTCATTTTCTTCCCACGATCTTATTAAGAACGTGACTATAGTTTCTTCTTGAACCTCCTCATTTTCTTCATCTTGGTTTTCTGTGGCATACACACTTAACTCAGTGAACATCTGACTAGTCGTATAAGGCTATTTCTTGAACCATCGTCCTCAACACATTCTCCTCGCGGTAGAGGAAGTTTGTATCCCAGTATCATTTGCCAGAACCTGTACTTAAAATCTGTTGGTGTTGGATCATCATAAGTACTACCGATACTTCTGCGATGAGAAATGAAACTTTCAAGGAAGTTCTCGTTAAAGCGATATTTTATGCAAATTATTTCAATTAGTTGGTTTTCTGGAGATAATTCTGTGAGCCACGTAAATATCGTATAGATATTAATAAACCTTTCTGAAATGGCATCAGTGTTTTGTGTCCTACGATCCTCATGTTAAGCACCATTTCTTCCATTTATATAATTATTTGTAACTGCTTCTTCAAACGAAACTTGAATGAGTGAAACTTGTATTCATCACATAAAAAAACCCGTCAACTAAAAAAAAAAATAATAAGAGATTTCCGGGTGTTCAGGATATTTTGATTACTATCGTGTTGCTGTGTGGTACGAAAACAATTGTACAGCAAATTTTATTTCCTGGCGAGTATTTCCCTTTAACTGAATGTGAAGAGGTGCAAGTTGTTGAGACAAACTTCAGTTCCGTGTTTTCAATTATGACTTGCACGTAACAACTTTTCCACACGAGAGTTGTATTCCATAATCCAAAAAAATTTTTCATAACAATTGTATGGCATATAGCATATCTGCCAAAACCCACACAGGATTTGTACTGTGGGGGTTTTCAAACTTTGTGCTGGATGGTGATATATTCAATTTTTTTCATAAACCTGTATTACTTTCGCTCATGTCACAACTGCAACGAAAGAAAATTACCTTTCTTCAAGCGTTTTTATTACTCCGAATAGCAGTTCTTTTGTCAGTTTTCAATCTATCAGCCATAAAATATAGGCTGTTTCCACTTTGAAGCCAGTCCTCGATCCATAATAACTTGTACATTTCTATTTGGCCCAAGTATTTCATCTTCACTTTGATCATAACATAATCTTGAATCTACATTCATCTCTTCAAATGATTGTTACCCGCTCTATTTCATTTATGATTATAGACGTAACTTCAAGGAATGCCAACACTTCAGTTTGAATGCCTGGCGTTCACCTCGAATTTCGAGTCCATTTTAGGAGAGTAAACAACCCCGAAGTGGCAAGCCCACTTTATTTCTCATGTAAACATAGGCGTTCTGAGAAATAGACCTGATAGTGATAGCAGCCTCAATGTCTTATTTTTCCCCGCAAAACTTATTTTTAGTTAGTAACCTGTTAATTGGTTTAGGCGCGAAAACGTTTTTCAAAATGTTTCGCGTTTCATTTTTAACTAATATTGGATAAAGCTTAATGCAAAATTTTAATTTGCAGCTGCTGTTGTTTCAAGATTTAGTTTTCATTTTCCAAACGGTTTTCGTCTCCAGTTTAGTTCATTTTCTAGGTCAGATACTTTAATTTTCAATAACATCATTTCTTGTTCCACGGTTTTCAATTTCGATGACAAATTAGCCTCTGATTCCATCTCTTCTTCTGACTGAGTGACATATTTGAGAGTGTTTTTCATCATTTTCGGCACTACTGTGTAAGGAATCGTACAACTTACGTTTTTTTTTTCCAGAATCGTGCAATTTTGCCACAGTTTTCTCTTCACGGTTCGTGAATGGAGGCGTTTTTTTCTGTCACGGGACGTGTTTTCAATTTTATGCTGTAGATTTAAATGCGGTACAGAACATTGCTTTAAAACTTTTCATCTCTTCTGACCTGTAGGTCTCTTTCGAAGTTTTCAGAAACGAAGTGATCCAAACAAATGCTTACATTTTTCGGATTGACCTTGTCTGTCGCTTGAATGTTAATACCCAATGTATAAAAATATCAGGGTCGTCTGGAAATCTATGAAAACTTAACGCACTGTCACCACGTCCAGAAACGTATCTGCAAGTTGCAACAGCACAAGTGCGCCTATACAGTCACATCCACGACAACGATGAGGCACTAAGAAAAATCAGTTATAATGTGTGATTGTGGTTCACAGTAACAAAAAACTAAAGACTTTGCTGTTTGTACGAGCGTTATACCGCGANGACTTTGCTGTTTGCAATACAGATATGGCATTGGAAATGCAAACAGCATAATAAATTATGTAAAAATGTTCAGGTATAATTACGTGTTGACAACGAAACAGGGGCGCAATTTTTTTTAACTATCGGAANTGGCATTGGAAATGCAAACAGCATAATAAATTATGTAAAAATGTTCAGGTATAATTACGTGTTGACAACGAAACAGGGGCCCAATTTTTTTTAACTATCGGGAAAAATTCTCTAACGGATTGTTTGGATACTTCCATGCTGCTAGCGAGTGTCACGACGCCAAAATGTAAACTTTTGAGACTACTAACAACTGCCTAAATAAAATGTATGGAATTTTTAAGAATCGATTTTACAACTTGGCATCGTTGCATTTCGTCTCTCATCAGCGAAGCTGAACCAATCACATTAAATCTGTTGTAGTAGGAAAATTTGTTTTAAAACACATAAATACATATTTTATTTGTTTGCAGATAATCTGGGATAAGTACGAGTAATTGCAACTACCTTAAAAAAACAAACCATCTATAGTGACGACGAAACTGTTAACTGATAAACAGGTTGAGTATAAAAGAATACCCAAAATTTTAAGGTCTATAATATCAAAACCAAACAACCTACAACCTTCGCTGACCAATCAAATAAACCGTGGACCTGTGAAGTTTGTTTACCATACATTCATAAATGTTCAATGTGACCACCATGAGCGTCCCGAACGACAACTACGCGATAATCAAACTCGTCCCACGCTCTTGTCAGCATGTCCAGTGTTGTGGTTCGGATGGCGTTCGTAACTCTCGGTTTGAGGTGGTGAGGGGGTAACAAGCTCACATTCAACACGTAAATGTGAAGGGGATGGTCTGATGTTTGTTTATGTGCCGAGAGATGACACTGGGAGTGTCTGTCGTCGCACTATGAGCGTGTGTTGTTAGTCCGCATCGGGATGGCGACGGAACAACTAAAGGCGTTCTGAGTTATTTAGTTTGCTAAATGCGAATCAGTCACGACTGTTCAACGAGAATTCCGTCGCAAAAAAGGACATCATCTTCCGATAAGTGGAGTGTCGTACGTTGGTTTCGTCAGTTCCGTGACACAGGGTGTCTTTGCAAAAGCAAAAGATCCGGGCAGCCGCGTGTGTCCTAAGAGAATGTGCAACGGATTCAACAAGCATTCGTTCGCTGTCCGATATAAATCAAATCGACAAGCTAGCCAGGAAATGCAAATTCCTCAATCGACGGTATGGACAGTGTTGCGAAAGCGATTGCTGTACAAACCATAGAGGTTACAGCTTGTACAGGCTCTTACCGAAAGGGATAAAAGAACTGGGACGTGATTTCTGCGCGTTCGTTCTTGCCAATAACGAGGAAGACGATGCCTTCATGTATAAACTGGTTTTTAGCGATGAAGCAACGTTCCATACAAATGGTAAGGTGAACCGGCACAACGTGCGGATATGGGGTCAGGAGCCTCCACATGAAACCACCGAACACGAGCGCGCTTCCCCCAAAGAGAACGTGTTTTGCGCTGTATCCAAATACACTGTTTTCTGCCCTTTTTTTTTCACGAGCCCACTGTTCCTGGAATTCCTTATTTGTACATGCTTAGAGAGTGGTTGTTTCGTCAGTTAGAAGAGGCCGCAGGGGACTTCATTTTCCAACAGGATGGCGCGCCACCCCATTGGCACCTAGCTGTTCGCGGATACCTGAACGAGACGTTGCCGCAACGCTGGATTGGGCGAGGAGCAGCTGGTGACCAGGCTCTTCATCACTGGCCTCCAAGAAGCCCGGATCTTACCCGATGCTTTTTTTTCTATGGGGGCTCATCAAGGATCAAGTGTTTCGTCCACTATTGACGGCTAACATTGACGACTTCAAAACGAGAATCTCGGATGCCATCCAAACCGTAACACCGGACATGTTGACAAGAGTGTGGAACAAGTTTTATTATCCCGTAGATGTCGTTCGGGCCGCTCGTGGTGGTCACATTGAACATTTATGATAANCGTGATGGTCACATTGAACATTTATGAAGATATGGCAAACAAACTTTACAGTTCCACGTTTCATTTGATTGGTCAACCAAGATGTAGGGTATTGGGTTTTGATATTATAGATCTTCAAAGTTGGGGTACTATCTTATACTCAGCCTATATATATATATATATATAATAAATAATGAAGTCAGACATAGGTAATCCACAGGAACTGCTATTTTTCATTCCGATTTTTTTTTTTCCTTAAAAGAATTTGTATCGACCTAAATACACTAATATTTGCCATTAAAATAACTAAGCCCGTGAAAGAACATGTTAAACAGCTAACTCATATTGTCGTTAGATATAAGTTTAGTCTTAATTGAGAATATATATTAGAAAATTTTTATATTTTATTTACTTTATCGTAACGTTATTCACAAAAAAAAACAGTAAAACGCTTTACCATGCTAACATTCCGGTAAAGGTAATAGGTAATAAACTATAAAATACTTTTCATTAACGTTTGCAAGTCTAAAACAAATTTATTAGGTTTCAATGCACAGTAATAGCTATGTTTCACAATACAGCTTTTCTTGAAAAATTGATTTCGTTATTTATTTTATGTTTCAACAGTTTCGTGTGATATTTCGCATGATATTTTTAACAATTCTATCAGCTTTCCACTACCAACTTATCTTTGTTCGCACGATTTTTTCATAGATATTTAGTTGGCGTGATAATTTGATATTTAATAACAGTTTTACTCTCCATTATTAATTATATTTGTATTAAACTACGCGTAAGTGTATTTTCAAGTTTCGTGCATCACACAAAGTATTATAAGACAAATCTATAGAGGAATGGCGATTCCGGCAGCTGCCTAGCTGTCGGATTCCTTTCGACACTCCATGGATCGATTCCGGTATACAATTCCGCTATCGGATGTTCAAAAATTGCCTTTGGGCTTTCCGATNGGTATGACGTCTTTCTTCTAGAGGAATAACTCCGATAGTTTCAATAATTGGGCCCCAGGTCGGGTTAAACCGCGGTCTGAAACTAGCAATAAATATAATGCGGGCGGTCTTAGACTCGGGGGAGCGCTGCGCCAGAGTGACGTCACCTACCACCCTTCGAAATACCGTTACTTAAAACAGGCGAGATGACTCAACCTTTTACTCTAGTGGTCTTGGGTTAGCAGTACTCCGGCCATGTGTATGACAACATACATGCCAGTATGGAAGATATGCACATTGGAAAAGCCAATAATAAATTTTTGTAAATCTTTCATTATTGATTACAGTGGTTGGGAGCATTTAAGATTCGCTATTTTTTCTTGTATATAATATTATGGCAATAAAAATTTACATTTGTTTACATCCACCGATTGAGGCATTTGCCTGAAATTCTAATGTGTCAAACGCCAGTGTGTTCCTGTTGAGCAAACAGGAACGAATGCGAATGAGTTTTCATTCGATTATGAAACTTATATTGGGAGTCTTTATTTCCGGGAAATTTACTAAGTTTTCTATTATTTTTCACGATGTTAATGCATAATGGTTGCGCCAGATATCTTGTTTTGTAATAATAAAATGCTAGCAAAATTTTTTTGGAATTTATAAATGTAGTGAAAATGTTAAAAAAAAAAAAACCGGCCTGATGGTTAAGTCTAATCATCCGCTGATACAGTAGCACTACTAACGTTGTGTTAATACGAATGTTGGTAATATTTTTAATTACATTTTACATAAAATTCTCCGCATAGCACTTCGTAGGAACAAATGATTTTATTTGATGCTCTGTAAAGTGACGATAGCACACTTCTGGACAAAATCGTTCACAAAAAATATTAATTCATGCAACAAGCAAGCGTTACACTTTAAATTGCTAGGGATATTAAACGAGAAACCTACGTTACTTGTGTTAGCTTGAACGTACAAATATAGACTGAAGAGCCAAAAAAAAAACTCGCATAGGCGTGCGTATGCAAATAACAGGCGCATGGAACCAATCAGATTAACGCGATGCGGTCGGCAGCTAGATCGGTTACTGCTGCTACAATGGCAGGTTATCAAGATATAAGTGATTTTGAATGTGGTGTTATAGTCGGCGTACGAGAGATGGGACATAGCATCTGCGAGGTAGCGGTAAAAATTGGATGTTCGCGTACGAAAATTTCACGAGTGTACCGTGAATATCGGATATCCGGTAAAACATCACATCTTCGGCATCGCTGCGGCCGGAAAAAGATCGTGAACGAACGGAACAAACGACGACTGACGAGAATCATTAAACATGACAGACGTGCAACCCTTTCTCAAATTGGCGCAGATTGGATTTGTGGGCAGCCCTGCAGGATTCATGGTGTAAATTGCCTCCTGCATACATTCAGACATAAGTCGAGTCCATGCCACATCGTCTTGCGGCACTTCTGCGTGCTCGGGGGGCCCTACACGATATTAGGCAGGTGTACCAGTTTTTTTGGCTCTTCAGTGTAAACTACCATATTTAAAATCTGTTAATGTAACAGTGAAATAGTATTATAATAAGGTTTTGAAAAATTTATCACTACAAACCTCTGGAGTTTTTTATATTGCATTTAGTGTACGTAACACTTTGCTTTCCTCTGTGCACTATAAATCGATAGTTTACATTGGGGTTTAAAAGTGTGTAAGACAAGGCTGCTGCCTTAACTTCGCCGCCAAACAAAAGACACACAATTAAATAGTTTTCCTCGTAATTTTTGTTAACCACTAATTAAAAAAAAAAAAATTATTTGCCCGAGCATAGTAATGAGTAACTAACGTAATTGTTTATAATTTACAATGTACATATTGGCTGAAGTGTGAATGGAGCTGTTATACCTCAGAAAATACGTCAGACTTAAATGTATAGTTTTTATTACGAAGGAACAAGTAACAGGTTGTTTCTTTCAAGTATGTTAACATATTTGTGTAGTAAGTCACTATTACGTTACATGAAAAGCAGACGGTTATTTACGTTAACAGTTTAAAGAGCAAATAGCCTTTCAAAACTTTTTTACAGAAAATTTAAAAATTTACTTAAATCAGGTGACTCTTACTGATCAACGTTTTCACTGCCTAGTGAAAACTGATCCCCCTCCCCCAACGCAAAGGCTGAAAGTGATCTTCAGCTATGTAACGCTTAGGAAGAAGGCAGCTTTTTTATCGCATGTTAATTTTCTTCGCATATTTCACTCTTCTTAAAGGGTTGTCTTATGTGGTATGTGTAATCTTATGTGTACTGTTGTGTCTGTCAGGTTTGCACGATACCAGTGTTTACCTGCATGGATGTATGTCTGCATCTATACGTACGTAGACAATGTATGCATATATGTTTCCAACCAATAACATTTCCGACATAGCCATCTGACAACACCAAAGAAGGTACTGTATCAGATGTAATATTTTAATTCTTTCATAGTTTTCAAATAAGTCTGAAGACATCTTTTAAACAGGTATATCGAAGCATTTAAAACGTGTCTTAATTCTNTTTTAAACAGTTATATCGAAGCATTTAAAACGTGTCTTAATTCTTAACGTTCAAAGAATACTTTTGTTTGTAAACAGGATGTGAATGGCTCTAAATAATATGAAATAGAAATTTTCTCGCAGATTGAAAAATATCAGCCACCTGGTTTGAAAGTATTTTAATGTGAAATGAAAGAATTTATTACTTAATTTATTGTTAAATAAAAATACAACTAAATAAGCGAATGAACTATTATGACTGTAAACGACAACAGATTTGATCCTATTCTACTAACTCAATGGGCCAATACTGTATAATAAAAGCAGAGGTTGTGTTTTTTTTAAGAATGTTTAAATTGTCTGAAAATTAATGCACAGTACATGTAACGATTAAAATAAAATATGTACACCTGCGAGATACTTTGTGAAGCTTCCGTAAGGTACTAAGAAATAAAAGAAAACGGCCTGATGATCAAATCAGGATTGCAACCACTCTTAAAGTAAAACTTAAAATAAAGAAAAAAATTTGTTTTTGTTTTGAATGTTTTGAGATATATAATAAAATCTTTAATATATAATTAGTTGTGAGAGGGAGGGGGATTTAAATTTTTTCAATAAGTCCATACGAAATTTTTTTGTTTTCTTGATATAATACAGCAATTCGTCTATTTCCTACATGCCAACCCTCACACATGGAGTCTGTTACCGTACCACAGCCGGAATGGTGCCCATGGTTGTGCTTCGCAACAAAAATACTCAACTGGTCACATTCCGATACCTCTACAATACGCAGTATGAGCAAACAAGAAGTCGCATCTGTGTGGCGCCTGCGTCATTTTGCTTTCGACCAATCTTTTGCACTGACTGCAACGAGGCCAGGAGCACGAGTTCTTCACGCGATGACGTCACGTTAGCTACAATTTGTTGAACATTAGGTTAGAAATTTGGAAGAAGGCCGTTATTAGTATGCATCTAGAAGAAGTGTATGTTACCTTTTTTAGTCTGTAAATGTTTGAAGGAGGTATGTTTAACGCAGCTAAGGTAACGTACATCGGCTGATTTAATTTGTTCTAGGAGGAATGTTGTTCATACAATTTATGATACANGTAACGTACATCGGCTGATTTAATTTGTTCTAGGAGGAATGTTGTTCATATAATTTATGATACATCACTAGACACTGGCTGTCAGAAAGGTGCACTCGTTCATGAAATGGAATTAATTGTAAATTACTATATGTAGATTTTCTTATAAACCGTATTTTGCAAATGAAGGTAATATATAGGTAAATACATATTGTAGACTAAAGAGCACTAACGAAAATTACCCCTGATGAAGAGAGGTGCGTGATTTTCCAATTGCCAGGCAGCTGTCAGTGAATCAGCAGGTTTAATCAACAACACCGCAAACAGTAATAATGGTTCTAAACTAACTTTACTAGCGGATTACTACAATAATTACTTACTAACGAAACATGATTACCAAACATGATTAGGAGTTATGTAAATTATGCACTGAGAAAACAATACTATGTTACAGTTAGATGTACCGGAGACATATAGCTTAATTTAATAGGTTTTATAAATGAAATTAGAAAATTTACAGAGGCTTTACGGATGTTTCAGACAGCTATTACCAAGATTACACTTATAGTTTTCTTACTAGCGCAAAACTTACACAACATAATCATTTATAATTCTTTGTAGTTTGTAACTGTCAACACTGTCTGCTAGGCCGGTGCAAAGTAACTCCGTGTCCTAGGCGAAAGACGCCTCTCCCCCCTTCTCGTTAGCATTATTTTTTTAATTCGTCTTGGGTAACACTCACTTAAACTAATAGTCAAAAGTCTCACTAGTAAACTTTTTTTAGATTTAGCTGTACACTTTCGAAACATTTAAAATAGAAATCAGTTACATACGAGGCATGTCCAGAAAGTAAGAGTACTAAATTTTTGTATTGTTAAAAAATATTTTCATTTTAACACAATTAGAGTATATTGTAGATTTATATGTTACTTATTTTTCCACGTAGTCGCCTTCGCGTTCTATGCAGGTTGTAAGTCATGGCACAAGCTTTATGATGCCCTCCTCATAGAACTCTCCCGCCATCTCCTTCGTCCACTTCAAGACCTCTTTTTTCACCTCCTCATAGGTAAAGCATTGTTTTCCACCCATGTGAGTGTTCAGGAAGGTAAAAAGATGAAAATCTGAAGGCGCCTAGTCAGGGGAGTATGCAGGGTGGTTCAAAATGTCCCAACAAAACGAGTTCAAAAGCGCCTTGGTGGCGTTGGCCGTGTGCGGGCGGGCGTTGTGCAACAAACACACTCCCTTCGTCAACATTCCCCTCCGTTTGTTTTTAATTGCTCTCTTGAGCATTTGTAGGGTCTCACAGTATTGTGCTGCAGTAATCTTCTACCCCTGAGGCAAAAAATCGATCAAGATGATCCCTTTTTGGTCCCAAAACACGGTTGCCATAATTTTATTGACCGAAATTGAGGTTTTTAATTTTTTAGCAGATGGCGAACTCACGACACCACTTAAACACGTTCGTTCGGTTCATAGCATCTTCGCCATAAACAGTTTTGATCCGTGCAAAAATTTCAGTCGGCGTTTTTCCTTCCGCGAGAAGGAACCTTATGACAGCGCGCACCTCGCACTTGGCGGTATTTCTGATTGACATGTTTCACAGAAACGGACCGTACGAGGCGAGTTTTGCTACTGACGAGGGTCGCTGGTACTCGTTGTGTTCAGGAGAACCCCCTCCCCACTACCACTCAGTGTTTCCAACTGNCACTACCACTCAGTGTTGCCAACTGTTGAAAAAAAAATTCCCACAGCACGACAGCCCAACAGTACTCTTACTTTATGGACCCGTCTCGTAGTTCTAAATAAAGTCACACATAATCAAATAAATAATGAAAATGCCTATATATTTTTTGCAGTAAATCATACAATCTTACAGGCATGCAAATGTTGAACAATAGTTCATAAAAGCGTGATACATGAAAGAATATTAACACAGTGTAGTAGAACCAACAATAAAATTGCAAATTATATAATTCATTCATTTTTTCCCTACACTTTTGTAGAAGTTCTAATTTGTTAACTGAAGTCAATAGTTTTGTCTATAAAGATAAGTTGACAATCCTACTAGTCTCCTCCTTTCATAGACGAGCGGATGTATGTTTCAGTCAACTGTACCTCAGAGAAACTCTACTCACCGGTATCTACAGATACATNAAATGAATAAAAAAATTAGGTACATTAACTTATAAAATGGACTTACAAATGTAATCTAAAACCTTCTGAGACACCTTTCTTACAACATCTTGTATCTCACTACACATCTCAGTAATACAAACATCCTTTGTAGTCTTCACGAGTCAGCAGTTTTTGAGCTTTACACACTATTCAAATACATACCGGGTAAGTTTTCCTGCACTATTAAAAGCCACCAATGATAGATTGCAATAAATACGTTGCTAGACAATAGAAATGATTATTTACCTTAAATGAACTTTGTAATGATTAGATCAGTTATATGACTTTATAATTTTTTATAACCAAGTTGTAAAGAACGTTAGATATTCCATTGACCGTATGCCTCCCTCAACTTCTGGGCGCAGTAGTTTACCTATATGAACGCGCCGGATTTTTTTCCTGTTNCCCTCAACTTCTGGGCGCAGTAGTTTACCTATATGAACGCGCCGGCTTTTTTTTCCTGCTTGTTAATCACATTACAGCCCAAAACAGAAAAATTGCTTCTTATATGAAAAAGTCATCCAGTGCTGTAAGTCATTTATTTTAAGAATGTGTTTTATATTTAGTAAGAATTTGACTACAACTGAAAAAAAAATCATCGTCCTGTAATATTTTAAGAATAATTTTATTTGTAAATTTTTAGGTCAATTCGAGTGTGTTTCTGTAGTGGCGAACCATAATACACAACTGCATATTTTAATTTGGTGCGTACAATAGGGTATCATGTCCCTTATTTTTTAAATAGTAAATTTGGTTACGCATATGACCTATTTTTTTCATTTTACTATATAATACTCGCACAGCAAATTTCAACTCATTTGGAGTACTACAACCCGTGCCGACTTGCATCGGAACATGTTCATACAAGTTTCATATTATACCTAAGGCAACGAAAAGAAAGCAGAAAAGAGATGACTAGCTGCATCTACTTCTTCTACATCGCCCGAGGTATGACATCAAGAATGACATGGTAGTTTTCTCAGTTCTGACGAAGTCTTTGTTTGAGACATCAGACGCTGAAGCGGCTGAAACGTCTGGAAAAAGAGGAAGAAAGGATTTTGTCTCACCGAAACTGATAGCTGCTTTGGACAGATGCCAACTGAGCATTAGGGACTCCGTCTATATTTTTCAGGCTACAGTGAAAGTGCTAGGTCTCAGCATCGACGATTATCCAATTAACAAATCATCAATTCAAAGGATTCTGTCTCAGATGAGGAAGGCAAGGGCTGAAGCTATAAGGACTGATTTTCAAGATGGTGTGCCTAATGTAGTCACCTTTCATCGGGATGGCAAATTATTACCTGGCTAGGATGCCAGGAGTCCTAAAGAAGAGCGACTTCCAGTCATGATTTCATGTGAAGAAAAGGAACAACTTCTTGCTGTGCCAAAACTGGATAGTTCTACTGGAAAAGCCCAAGCCGAAGCCGTTATAGTTCTACTGGAAAAACCCAGTCCGAAGCCGTTTTGGAGGCGCTTCATGATTGGAACCTCGATGACCAGGTGCAAATAATGTGCTGTGACACCACAGCGTCTAATACCGGTCGCTTAAGTGGAGCTTGCGTTCTGTAAGAAAAAAAGCTTGAAAAAGAGCTGTTACTGTTCGCTTGTCGCCATAATATTTATGAATTAGTCCTAAAAAGTGTGNGGACTGATTTTCAAGATGGTGTGCCTAATGTAGTCACCTTTCATCGGGATGGCAAATTATTACCTGGCTAGGATGTCAGGAGTCCTAAAGAAGAGCGACTTCCAGTCATGATTTCATGTGAAGAAAAGGAACAACTTCTTGCTGTGCCAAAACTGGATAGTTCTACTGGAAAAGCCCAAGCCGAAGCCGTCATAGTTCTACTGGAAAAACCCAGGCCGAAGCCATTTTGGAGGCGCTTCATGATTGGAACCTCGATGACCAGGTGCAAATAATGTGCTGTGACACCACAGCGTCTAATACCGGTCGCTTAAGTGGAGCTTGCGTTCTGTTAGAAAAAAAGCTTGAAAAAGAGGTGTTACTGTTCGCTTGTCGCCATAATATTTATGAATTAGTCCTAAAAAGTGTGTTTGAAGCTAAAATACACCAATTTACTAACAGCCCCGATATTCCGCTATTTAAAAAGTTCAGAGTTATTTGGAACAACATTGATTGCACTAACATACAAATATGCTCAGATTTTGTGAAATAACATTTCAATGAAGAGGAAATTTATTAATTAGTAATGTTTTATAATCATGAATTGCAATAAAATATTGTGAGAGATTACTGCCGTGAGCTAACCGAAGAAGGAAGAACAGAAGCGGTACCTTTTAGGCTGTGTTCAAGAACACAGAAAACTGTATCCTGACTGCAAAAAGGAAACTTTACAATGACACTATCCCCATTAATTTTTTGGTGTCTTATATACTTATCTAGTGTTCATTGTTGTTTTATTTTCATATTATACCTAAAAATAAAATTGTGCCAAGATCTAGCCACATATCACGGAGGAGTAAAAAAATAATATATTTAAAAACTTTGGAGCCTAGTCGGCACAGGTTAAAATCATTGTACAAGGGCGAAATTTCGTATCTGAGTAAGCCATGGTAGTTAAAAAAAAAAATATGGGTATGTGTTAACAAATTAAAAATTATTTTTTTTCGCTTTATAAGGGACATCTTAACGTACAAGTACAGGAAACAAGTAAAATATTGAGTCGCACAGGGATGCATAAGGAGGTGTGTAGATATTTTGTATGAAATATATTACAGATATACGTGATTGAGAAAATATAACTTAGAATATCATAAAAACCACGATCCTGAACACAATTTTCGTTGTTTGATGAGTTTATTATTGATATAATATTTATACATGATAAAATAGTTTTCGTGTGAAAGATTTTAATTGAATTTTGACTGGGATTCATTTCATGTTATTAATTACACACCAAAGTTGTATAGCATTAATGTCATCTCGCATATTTCTAAGTCATTCGCATTCGCAGAATGTTGGAATGTTTAATTACATTTATTAAACCATTTGTAAATATATCACACAATAACTGAGACACGGTACGTTAATGCGTGACACCTGATCACCGCTAGCCGGTAGTCGAGAATGTGTCCGTAATTCTAACCATTAATAAACGTTCGCGTAAAGAACTATCAAAGCAATTTACGCAGCTCATTGAAATATTAAAATCATTATNAATTGAAATATTAAAATCATTACGCATACAAGTAGAGAAACAATGTTGAAAAATATAAGAAGCCTTACTGGAGTAAAATAGGCATCACTCTGTTACCTTATTGTAGGATCTACGTAACATCAGTTCATGAAAGAAAGTGCTTTGTAAACATAGTCCTGCCTCTTTTAAGTACAAGCTCAATTTTAGAAATTTTTTGTTTAAACAAAATACACCGATGTAATATTTTTCTCGCATTTTAGGGAAATTACTTAGTAAAGATTTCAACATTGGCAGTACTTTGGGATTTTCTGTGATAAAACATTTAAAATCTGACATGTCTTTAGCAGATTTCCCATTGTTCAGATACCAGAAACTATATTTTCTTCGGACAGTACAGTAACAGGTCAGACATGCCTATATCATATAATAGTATATAGTAAGTCCACATTTAGGACACTTGATATTGCTTCTTATAACAGGTCACACAATACTTCAAAAGCGTGTCTTAATATGATACAGAATTGAGCCACGTAATGCATGTACTATTGGGACAATATATCGGAAGATTTTCGTACTTAAAAGTGTTCAAGTGTCTGCGTGTCAAATTATCATAACTGACATATGTACATTCTCGTGTCAGATCAGCGAACATCTTTGCCGAGATCACTCAGCCCTTACTTGCAGCCCATTTTCCAGCTGCAATCCCAAAATTGTCAGTTTCATAACAAAGCGCCTCACGACCTGCTTCTGCTTTAATCAACAACAATAAAAAGTTAATTTAATTTATTTCTTAGGGAATTCAACAGAAATATTCGTGGATATAAATGAATAGATTTTGTTCAAAAAAAAATCCCCTGTTTTCGTATTTTTTGAAATGAAAATTTGCAATAAAATTTTTAACCCCTTTTCGGTGTGTTATTTCCAGTGTTAAAATTTCACCAAACTATTTCGCTCTTGAAAAATAATAAAATAAAATAGTAAAAATATTAGAGTCAAACAGGCCACAATATTTTTGCTCCAGTTCAAATAGTCCATATCACCAGTTTGCCAAGATCTCGCAGGATAAAAAATAGTTACCAGCTAAGTGATGAGCTAGAATTGTTACTAAATTCTTTCCCTATTTCTTCCAACTTGTATCTATGTTTTGTATTTTCAGTTATTGATTTCAAACAATTAAAATAAATATGCCGATCAGTTTCGCAAAAGTAGCCTACATAGTTATTTATGAATAAAATAATCAAGATACTAGTAGCAATGAAATTGAGTTTGTCATGACATTATTAAAACGAAAACGCGAAAGCACTCCTTAACGACATGTGTTGAATCACACTGATCCCCAGGTATTGTAAATATAAACTATGCTGACAGAAAAATTATACAAATAAAAATAATTTTTAGTTGTCTCTAACAGAGTGCCAACCGCAGATAAGCCCCTTTTGCTTGTCCAGTGCATTTTCTGTTCCTGGAACCTCTTCCATTCTCCTCTCGCCAGGCGCTGCTGTGCATGACGTGTCCAGTACGGCCAGGTGGCAGTACGGTCACATGACGCTTCCAGCAATGGTAAGATACGGTCAGGTGACGCGAGCGGTTCTTTTGGCGTTTAGGCATCTTTTCTTCTATTCTGAATGTCCTTTTAGTTAAGGGGAGGCACTCCAGCTTTCATTCGCGTTGGTCGAAGAATGTAAGAGACCAATTCCTCCCAGCCATTAAAAAAATTTCACTGTATTGGTCAAGAGAAATGCACGCGGGGAAAGCAACTGGCGCGTTGTTGGCCACGGCCTTTACCTGGGGCGTGGTTTAAAAACGTACGGTCACTTGTCGCTACGGCCACATGACGTACCACCATTGATAGTCATTGCAAATGCCCATCTAATTGGAAATTGAAAACGTTTGAATTGAATTGGCACATCTGTGGGTATAATAGGGATCCGTGGTAGCAATATATTTTCACCCCGGAATTTGCCATTTAAAATGATGGCTTCGACAACATTTTTCATTAATTTTTTAATAACTAATCGCGTGCCGTTGCACAGCCGTGGTGGGTTTAAATTACGAAGTAAAATAACCGGACATCCAACCTTCGATTGTAAATTATGCGGTGGCATGCCTGGTAAATCTAATGAGTTTAAAAACTCTGCTGGATAATTCACAGCTTCGGAAGCATCGCAAACTGAATCAATATATATGTATGTGACCAAGTCCCCTGGCAAAAACTGTTATATCTTGAGATTCAATTCGTTGACGTCCACATTTTTTGCTGCTAAAATTGCTCTTTCTGCCAGCCACTCATGATTAATGTACTGTGTGTGTACATTGGGAAATATCTGGTATTGCTATAAAAAAATATGGGTTGGTGGTAGAAGGGTGGAAATTTAGGAGTGTATGTATTTTTTAATGCCACATCATAAAAAAATGAAAAATAAACATTTTGTCCAAAAAATAAAAAAAAATTGTTTGGGGTTGGCTACCCTTATCACTTATGGGTATAAAAAATAGATAACAACCTATTTTCAGACCTACTGAGTATACATATAAAATTTCATCAAAATCAGTTAAGCCGTTTCGGAGAAGTATGGCATCTAAAACTGTGACACGAGAATTTTAGATATTATATATGCCTACAAGCATATTTCAAAACATATTGCTATGTAAGTATCTGCTTGTTTCCTTCTGGAACGAACGAGTATGTAAGTTTTTTCAGTATGCACCCATATATTTGTACATATAAATTTTATGGTGGGAGGCCTTCTGTGGGCAAATACTAGGCTCTTTGCTGCAAAAAGAACAGAATTTATGTAGAAAAAAAATGAAAATTGACGTTCTGACACCGTGAGGTGTACATCGATTTAGAAGCGCTCTCTCGTCAAACCACGAAGATCAATTGCTAATACGAAGGTCTGCCATTGACCTCAACGATAATAGAGCCGCGACATACATAATCGCCATCTGGTTGTCGCCAGTGTCGATTCTTCGATCGAGTTTTCGCCTATGGTCAAAATGCTCGTCGGCATGAGAGAACGGCCTGTACGAAGAGGTTTTCTCACGCGATGAAGTATTACGACATTGTACTTAATAAGTATGGCTTACATCAGGTATGGTACTGCAATTTTAATATTTGTTACATATGTACACTGCAATCATTTTGAAAATTTTTAATTATCAAATTAACTTGAATTTTGAAGAAAGTATTTTTGAATTTCAAATTATTTTCTGAAATTAATTAAGGCCGTAAACATATGGTCAGACATTAACCAAAAGCCTGCAGATAAGATATTTTGTTCTGTATCCGTGCAAAACCATTAACATTCTAACAATATTAATTTCTGTGTGTCTACTATGAGCCAGTAAAATATGTTTTTCTCACATAGACTATAAATATTGATTGCTAATTTCTGAGAGGTGATTTGGTATTCAGATCTATCACAACTGATTTTCTAAATTAAACGAAAGAAAGTTTTTTAATGTATATGATAAATATTTTTTGGAATTTTCACACTAAATATTTTCATTATAAGTGAATTCTCATTTTTTCACGTATAATTTCTGCAATGAAACTACAGTTTGCACACACCCACTGAATTAGCATAGTGATGTATTGTATTTTAAAGTAGTTTTAATATTTTATTCTCAAGATTCCTCGTTTTGTTTGAGTGTTATAATTATACAATGGCTATGAGATTTTGTTTTTTGTCTATGCATACATGCTAAAGGATAAATGTGTCTTCGCGAAATTCAGAATTCATTAATGATCACTGCTTAAGTGTCAAAAGTATCACATTTATTACCTACCTGGTTTTTAATCTAAAAAACAGTCATAATTTTATCGTATTTTAAAGGTAAAATTATTGTTCCCACGATTAGTGTAAAACAAAGGGAATCTAACTTACCTGGCAACATTGCGTTCCAACAAGACGCCATGAGCAAAAATTATATAAATACATAAATATCTACAAAAATGTGATTTACAAAAAAAAAAATTCAAAATCTGTGAATTCTATTATTGCTTTGATTCTCATTAATTTGCCTAGAAGAGGAAGTCGATGTATTCATATAAGGTACAAAATTAATTTCGAATTAAAATGGCTCTGAACCTTTATTGAAAAATTGATGAGAAATTGGGTGGCTTTCGTGACATAAGCGCCCCTCGTGATGGTACTGAAAGTAGCTTTACTTTACTCAAAACTGGAAAAACATTGGACAAAACTTGAAAAATAATTATTGTTATAATTGTGATCTATTATCTCACGTAGGTAAGGAACTTAATCTCAATTAAAGGTCGGTGTTTAAAAATTAGAGAAAATGAGTGTTCACAAAAAAAATCCAACATAGTGGAACGAAAATGATTGAATAAATTGTATTAACACTTTTGTTACTGAAATTCGTTGTGGTACTGCCGACACAATAGCACATGCGTCCGAATAGAAAACAGGCACACCAGCCCTATCTTACATATATATGTATATATATATATATATATATATATATATATGTATCCCGGCTGGTACCGCGATAAGACCGAGCATGAAACATGAATAATTAGGATGAATCACTCTTTATAAACTTCTCAACCGTTTCATTTCTGTGGGTCGCTTCCTTGTAGTTGATAACTATTTTGTTTTGGGGATGTGTGTACTTAGAAACCAATGAGATACCAGCAGTAATATTCTAAACAATTTATATAACAATTTATTATGTGTGTGGGTATGAATTCAATAAACACATATGCGTGGCATATTTGTTTAGTTAAACACAATTCTTGTATTATTATTTTTATATTCATATTACTGTACAAACTCTTATACCTGCATATTTGTATAGCTATAAGTAAGACAAATAATATTTTTTTATAATTTTAAAATTAATTTTTTTTAAATTTATTTTTAAATACATTTTTAACAATTTTTTTAATTTTGTAATTTGTATATTTTACTTTTTTATGTTTATTTTATTTTATTGTTGTGATTTAGGTTATCCGAATATCACAGGAGGTCCAAGGTATGGTTAATTCAACTCAGGTTAGGTACAAAACGAGTTTTCTTATGGGAGAGTTTATCATAGGGAAAATTTTCGCTGCTAGGTAGGCGCTAGTGTTCCAAAGAGGTCACCTTTAATTAAAATATTAAAATACAATAATAACCAAAGAGAAAGATGTCACTTAGTTAAGTAGTTATTTTATATTTGACTAGCTGTGCAGGCGGCTCCGCTCGCATGGACTAAGGAATTATTGTTTACGTTTATTTCCATATGGTCGCCCCCAACCATCAACATTCGTGGCGCTACCACCGCCACCATTACTCTCCACGTCCGCGTGCGGTAAACCGACTTGCGAAAGTATATTTTTTGAGATATTTTCTCGCGATAAATAGTAGCCAATATCAACTTTCAGCCGTCCAACTATTTCCGTGCAAGGAATTAGGTTGATATGATGCTAGGTTGTGACGTTGCATTTTATTGCGTTTGTGTACTTTTTCATTTTCCAATAAGAATTTCCCCGGGGGAATGAGAAATTTTGTTCGGTAAAAAGTAGCCTATGTCACTTCCCGGCTCTCCAACTCTCTCTGTGCAAAAATTTACTTATATCCGTTGCTTCGTTGCTCCGTTGCGTCGTGGAAGAAGGACAAACAAACAAACCAACTCACTTTCGCTTTTATATTATAGTTTGGCTATATATAGCAAGGCACTATATATTTTTCAGTTATATATAAATTGATATTATATTTTTATATCGGTACTTATCGATATACCGATAAGTATTGACATATCTATAAGTGTCGATATATAGATATATCGAGCATTGACGCAACATTGTACCCAAAGCGCTAATTTAACAAATAAATTTTTTTTTAAGAATAAGATATTTTTTTTGGGATAAAAAGTAGCCTATGTCATTTGTCGGTCCTTTAACTATCTCTGAGCAAAAAATCACGTTGATTCATTGCTCCGATGCGACGTGAAAGAAGGACAAACAAACTGCCAAACATTCTTTTACATTTATATACATATATATATAAATAGATATATAATTAGTATTGCAATTAATTTGTTTGTTGACGTAGAAAATAGAAAAAAACCTCCAGTACACGGGCTACACTGGCGCATACCTAGTGGCAAAAAACTTTAGTTGCCAATCTAAAAGCATTGTGATTCTCAAACTTAGTAGAATAAACCTTATCCAAGGTTACCAGATGTCAATCTCACTCGAGGGTGAAGGTCACACAATTCCCAAATGGCTGCCGCTAAGGATTATGGTCACTCTCAGTTTCTAAGATTTCATACCTCACTCACAACCAAAACCTCAGTTTCCGAACTGCTGTAATAATTTTACTGGTTCAACAGCATATTATGGAACTTAGGCTAAATGCAGAAATAAAATTCCTATTAATGACTTGTGTGCGGAACACACACTAAGGAATGAAAACAAATTGCAAAAATTGAATACACACGATGGTTTATATAACATCGGCAAAGTGGATTGTGCGATACAGTACAGATACTAAATATTTTACGAGAGGGTACCCATGGCTGTAAAAGCGATGTATGACAGCTATGGGGCGTCAAAGTTAGGTTCAAATGGTTGACGTATTCCTAAAGAATCGCAACCGGTCAGCCGTCAACGCAAGGCTGGTGGATTGTATGAGTCTTATAGCTTTCCCGCACACGAGTGTAATTGAGAGATTTGGGTCGGTCTTAACAACAAGGGCTTGAAAGCCAATTAGCGTGAAATGAGGTGAGAATGGAGCAGTGCTGGAATGCAAGGGCAGTGGAAACGGAGAACTCCAAGAAAACCAGTGACTATTGGCATAGTCCGGCACGTGCGAAAATCCGGGAATCGAAGCTGGTTCACCTTGGTGGGAGGCGAGTAGTCTGACCACTACATAACCGCGGCCCCATTAAATTTGAGGTCGATAGTTCGATGCCTTTTTGTAATCCATGATGCCATGTTCTTGCTTATTTGGTGGACGTGTCTTGCTGTTTATATTTGTAGTTAATACGTCATATTCCCCACGTTCTGACGTTTTAGAACGTAAGGAACAAAACGGTATACAGCAAATATAACATATCCACGGTCTTTATAGTAATTCCCATCGGCATCCAGCACATTTTGCTAACTTGCTCCCCGCTGTTCTGTGCCGTTTTTTTTTTCAAAAATGCACACTCAATCGTGCCTGGGCGTCTGTGCGATACGGATCTCGTTACTGCTGCTCAACTAGAGTCCACGCGATTGCAACCGTAGTACCTGCAGAGTACTGTGTATCGTGTGCACACCTGCCGAAGAGAGTATTGGGGCCAATACTCTAAGGAACTTCTCACCTCTTTAGAGGTAAGTGTGTGTGTTTCGCCTACTTAGTTCCGTGTGTCGAACCTGTACTGTGTTTCATCTAGGGCTTTACCTGGGACTGTGGATATCAGTACTTAATTCTGTGTGTCAAACCAGAACTTGGTAATTGAGAGGCTTGTCTTTACTTGTGTGCTGCGTATATAATTTTGCGTTGTTTTTTAACGCGTATGTCACGCACGTTCATATATATTCTCTCACCATCCCTTGCAGCTCTGTTTACATTCAGTTCGAGCCTCGCTGAAGGCAGTGTTAAAGTATTAGATGTTGTATTAAAGTATATGCGTATGTTTTTGCGAACTATCACCCCTTTTTTTCTCTGTTTTTTGTAGGATACCACCTGGTCTGGGCTGCCTGCCACGTACCTCAGGAATATTACCACAACTACTATAATGGAATCAACACCTAATTCGCCAGCATCACCTACTTCACCATCGTTATTTCCGTCCACTGCTGCATTGCTTAACTTCCCTTCCGCTCCCATTATATGCAGACCCGCTCTACAGTGTGGTTTTTGCGACCGGGTGTTTACGGACCGTCGGAATGAATTACGTCACGAGCGTAATTGCTCCCTTAATCCATTCTGGCAGCCTGCCTCACATCTTTGCGATAGGTGCGGTCGTCACTACAACCGACTAGACAAGTTTGCCGAATATTGTTTAACATGTACAGGACTGATCAGACAGGCCGTTTTGCTCAACTGTAGGGCTTTGCGCACTCTTGTCATGCTCGGCGTCATGAACGTACTTGTTGGGCGAACCCTGCTGCCCCTTCAAGGGCAGGCGAAACTTGCGGCCGGCAGTTCACCAGCATCGATAGGCTTCTTGCGTATGTCGCAAAGTGTACTGGTGCTGCCACGTCAACCTCCCGGACGACGAAGCGGACACGAGTTACAAGCCCGCAGCCGACCCATTATGTTCCTGCTCTTGCAAGCGCAGGTAGCTCTCGCCGAGGGCCCATTGTCACTGGGGATGGCGAGAGCACCTCATATGGCTTCGTGGAGGTCGAAAGCGCGTTTAGAGTTTTAATGAAAACATACATCTCTGAGAATACTTCGAGGGTAGCCATTGACATTTGCGACTACCTCGAGGTCATTGACATTTGCGACTACCTCGAGGTAATGAAACCAAATATCATTGGCCAATTACAGCAGGAAATCGAGAAGCAGGGGGCTGTCAAGTTTAATATATTTCTAGAGTGTGTATATGGGGCACCAGAACAGCACGAGAACGAAGAGGATCGTCGTGCATTTAAGACGAAAAACGTGCCTCTCTTTAACGTAGCCAACATAGAGGCGGCTGTGTCGGCTGCCATTGCAAAGATCTGCATTGAGCAGACTGACTATATGCGGAAGGGTAGCGGCTGGACTCTCACTGCCGTGAAACGAGTCCATTTACGCGTAAACAAGCTCGACCCTCTTAGGGCCTCCTTGTTATCACATTGCATGTTGGTTTTGCCGAGAAATGTGCAATTATCAACCCACACAACATCGACGACCAGCAGTGTTTTAAATGGGCTCTACTGGCACGTTTTGTAGAGGGGAGGGATCGGCAGCGAGTCAACAAGCGATATACCAGGCTGAAAACGCGCTTTGATTTTTCAACTGTGGATTTTTCCACCCCTCTACTTCAAATACCGGCTTTTGAGAAAGACAATCCGGGGGTCAGCATTAACATATACACACTTGATGAGAATACGAAAATAGTGCGAATACAGGTGACAGATGTAGAACTGGCCCAACACTTTGATTTGCTGCTTTTCACCACAGCGGAGGACCAGAACTCGCATTATTGCTACGTCTCGAATTTCTCGCGGTTGGTAAGCTCCCAGGTGACTGGTAACGAACATGTTGTTAATATCTGTAAACGTTGTTTCAAAATGTATGCTAATCGTTGGAGTGTTAGAGAGCTGACAGGTGCCAAAAATCTGGTATTGCAATGACCATACTGCTGTTCGTGCCGGCATGCTACAGCCGAACAGGTGCGGCAGGCCGCCTGTTCTCAAGTTCAAAAATTACCAGAACGGCGAAAACATACAACTCATGCCTATAAAACATAACAAATCAGACCTCCAAATTTATAATTCAAATATGACACCTCAAAAACATACCTAAAAATTCATTCCTACAAAGATCATACCTCAAAAACCATAACTCAAAAATACCTTTAAATGCATGTAGAGATGTGAAAGACAGCATTAGAATATTTCTCCTTTGGCCATTTAAATGTAAACATAAATATAGAAGCTCTCTATCGCCTTGTAATACAGATAGATTGAGTCTACGAAGACTTGCGACTAACTGTGCGGAATATGGTGGCAAAGCTCAGAACATCTCGCCCACAATGACGATATTATGTCAAAACGTCGCCTTCACTGGACGTCGAAATAAGAAGAGTAAATGAAGAGCACATCTCATCAAGCATTTGAAAAAGTCGAAAATTAAATATACACAAAAAATAAATTCAAATTTACAAAATAGGTTTTATTTATTATACCATTCATTAATACACTTCCAGCAACTCTCCATCACCATGGTGTAGGGCACTTGACGATCGGCCAACATTCTCCAAACAATAAAGAAAAACTGCAAGAAAATTTTTTACCCAAAAGAGAATTACAATTTGTTATAGTTCTGAGTCTTCAACTGAAGTCTCTATGCCATAACTCACATTTGGAGATTCCCTAAATATTCATATAAGTGTCGTTTAAGATCGTAAACTGACAAAAATTCACGTGCAACTTTGTTTAAAATTATTAGAATCTTCGATCGGTATCCGAACTGTGGACCATAGATATCACTATGACATCATCTGTTCTCCATACAAAATATATCTAACAGCCTACGTAATATGTTTCATACAAAATATGTTCAAATGGTATTCATTCCAGAATTTTTCTTGAAAGTGTCACTTAGATGATTCTTGTGTATAGAAGGGTTGAATGATTATACCGAATCTTGCACAATGACCCCCGGCACCGGCGCCGGTGCCAGCCGGCCGCCATGTTGTGACGTCAGCCACCCACCATCTTGGATGCGGGTGAGTTTGATCTCATGCCACCTGTGCCCTTGCCACCATGCCCGTGACCTTGATCCCATAACCGTAACCATGGATAACATAGAACCAAAAACATTCCTAAAAAACATTAAAATTATTGTTTTCAAATGTTTTTTAAAGTTCCAAAATTTATAAAAATTTTGAAATTTAGCAAAAAATGGTGAAATATTTTTGAAAGACTTACAAGCAAGGGGTTCGATGTTTGAAACTAAATTGGTGCAGCAGACATCCATGCAGCACGAAGACTAGCAGGAGATGGAAACTCGCCAATTTTTTTTGTGAGTTCAGTCGCGGCAAGCCTCCACACCTCCGCTATATTTTAATTGGTTAATATGTCACATCCCTTCACCAATCAGTCGTATTCTCTCAGCCATCTTGTTATCAGCTATAGGTCGAACCCCTCCTACCTCTACCCAACATAGCCTTCAAACATGTTAGTACACCAGAAAAACTTTTTTATTCAGAATTACTTAATTTTTCCCAAGAAAAAATAATTCCCCCTATTGTTGCAGTGAATTTAAATCCCAAGACATCCCAAGTGTGTCATGGTCATGTTAAGTGGAGTTCATATAGATCATGCTTCCATCATGAACCACACACATTCATGTTACAACAATGTCATATTTTGCCCGAACTCTTATAATATTTTTTGTAGTCTATGTGCAAAAACTGCCTAAGTACATTGTTAGAAAAAATACAGGAATTATTTCTACATATTAACACGGTGTGTGAAACATATATTGCAGGATGTTAGAAAAATACAAAAAATAAAGATGTTAAGCAGAGATGTAAAGTCTAAAGTTCGGATGCTGACCCATGTTTCTGATCATTTTTATTAAATGATGTGCGCAATTTTCTGTCTAACCTGTTCAATAAATTTGTTAAAAAAAGATTTAACCAATCTCCATAGGTGAGGTAGGAGACAGGGATATGGTTGAAAGACTCGAATGAATAAAAGACCTTAATTCTCTTTCAGACATAATTCTTGTGATTTTTTTTTCAGTGTTCGGAGAATATTGACGGGTCGTCAAGTGCCTACTAGTCCTCATGAAGAGACACGGGTAATTGAGCTCTCGGGTACCTGAGTATCTGTTACAGTTGGTACACTTAGCAAAAATACCCGGGTACCAATTAGGCCATGTACCAGTACCCGAGACCACGTGTACTCATTTACACGTTACGCCTAGTGCATGTCGTACCCGATGCAGGGGTACCCCGGTGAGAAGGTGTTGGCGTATAATTCCGGCGATGCTTTAGGTTCCCGTGGTCTGTTGTTTCCCCATTCCAGCAGCATCCTTTTCATTCTTAGTTCTGTCATGAATGGTTTCTCGGGTCACTGCTCCCTTCCGCTATTTGGTTTTCCTGTACGATGTTTTAGCATTCGCAGTCAAAATGCAAGGAACTCAATTTGCTTCATTGTAAGTTGTGTTACCTGATCGCATCATAACAGCAGTTAACGTAACGTTCTTCTTTAGCTTTTAGTTAAACGCGCGGAAACAGCAAAATGCCAACACCAAGCTGGGTCTGGAAATTCGAGGAGAAGACGGATCGAATCAAAGTAAAATGCGTAGTATGTGGTGCGGAGATGTCTTACAGTGGGTATACATCTGTAATACTTTAACATTTGTTATTCAAGTACAAGCTGTTTTCCTACAGCATAGCAGATGACAGGTAAGCTTCAAACAAACCATTTCATGTTTGCAATTTTGCTCGCGTCTCTAACACTAAGCCACCGTATTAGAAGGGGAGGGAAGACGAGAATCGCAGCAGGAAATGGTGTAGTATAGTAACTGAACTATATGCGATGTAAATACTACGCTTGGAAAGCCGCTTACTGTCGCATGTGTAATAACTATGTGCATATGTAAAGTTCTTAACATGAGAAAAGCAACATGTAATAAATGGCGGGGAGCGTTATCAGTAGTTGCGAGAAATAAAGAATGAGACAAGTTTTCCTTGAGCTAATATATATATATATATATATATATATATATATATATTGTTAAACAGACTAGGGAAGTAGCGAACACAAAAAACACTGGAAGTTCAATAAAACTAATTCACAGGCAATAACAGAATAGCTCATGTACGGAAACTAGACGCTTTTCTTAATTCTACATGATAAAAAATATAACCTATCTTGCCTCATGCCAGCGATAGCTTAGTCAGCGAAATTGACATGTATTAAAGGTTCGTCTTCTCTGGCCTGTCAGCAGGATTAGAATGAAATCACAGCCACACAGTTAGAGCACTATCCATCTTGATTTTGTAACTCGACTACGTAACATCAATGCAAATACTCTTCGGAAATCTGTTACAATATTGTGATTTCAAATTGTATACAAATAGGGTTTGACCTCGCTGAATAGTACCCTCTACTCTAACATTATGTATTACATAAAACCTGGAATTTTGTCAGCACTCGTCGTATGACAAACATTAAATTTACGCTACTAGTTGTCCACTCACGAGGATCCTGTACCCTTACCCTTACTGTACAGGTTCCTGTGAGTAAGTTGGTATATGGTGACAGAGACGAACGTATCTGTAGTAGAAAAATATTCGTTGCTATTGCTCTCAGAGAACCGACTGTTCAAGGAATATATTTTCCAACCACTAATGCCTACCGCTGCCATGCCTTGCCATGAAGAATCTTATCATATTACAGCAGCAGGGAGCTGGTGGTTCAAGTAAATTGACGCGCTCTACAACTACACGTCGCGCGCATTCATGGTAATTATAGCATTAGTTCAAAACGGAAAGAATATAACAAAAACCTAACTCTTCCTTTTCGTATGGAGAACGAATCGTCATGTCAGGACAGAGACAACCCTGGAGCAGCTGGACCTTCAACAACGAGGCAGTATACCAGACCACCATCAAAGTAGGGTCGCTTTGATAGCTTGTCAGCCCCAAAGCAGTTAACGTCTTCGCGTCAGGAAATCATTTCATAAACTGTTCACGAAATTCCGTTATCCACTGACCATTGTAAACAGTGAGGAATTTGTAGAACTTGTGGTGATAGTGGAATCTGAATATAAGGTGCTGAATCCGTAGGCAATTCTAAATCGACTCGAACTATCTTACGAACAGGTTAGGGGCAAGGTGGAAGACGTACTTAGCAAATCGTCCGCTTTTATCACTGACGACAGATGAATGGGCACAATATTCATACTTGTCCATGACCACGCGCTGTATTGATGAAAACTGGAATCTGCGTAGATTCAAATTATTCGCAGAGGCTTCCGAATATCGTCCCACAGAAGAAAACATGGCATCATCTTTAAAAAAAAGTTCTCGAAGACTGTAGCATAGCTGGCAAAATTGACGCTGTTATTCATGACAATGCAAGTTGTATTACAGCTGATGTTCGTGTCTTAGGTAATGTCAAGCCCAATATGAAATGTTCAGTGGACACGCTCCAACTTTCCATAAAGGCCGCAATAAAATGGTACAATTGTATTGTATGGTTTGTGATAAAGCAAGTTACATTCTCAGTCACTTCAAGCATTACATTGTTGCTTCTTCTGCAGTACAGAAAAAACAAACCCAGCTTAGTCTGCACCATGAACGACTTATTGAAAGTTGCCCTTCATAGTGGGATTCAACCTTCATGATTTGCGACACGTTTCTACGCAATCGTAGTCCAATCAGCGCTGTCCTGGATGATCGAGACAGTTACCAGAGTCACGTCGGACGAGTAGTTTCACCACATCGGGACGCGAGTCAGTCAGCCAGTTACCGCATAAGTCAGTCAGTTTCTAGTCAGTCAGTTGCAACGCACCGAGAAGGTGGAGTCGAGTGGTGAACTTCAACGGAAGTGCCATGTCGTGATAGTGGGATTATCCAGTGTAGCCTGTAGCCACGATGGACGGGTGGGGCTTACACACGGGGTCCCTTGCCGGGACGTGGTAGGGTAGTAAGCATATATATTTGTGTATCCAGTGGTAGTATAAAAGAATTAGTCGATTTTCTTGTAGAGTTGTCTACAGTTTTCGCCTTAAATAGGTGTTTATCAGTCTTAGTAGCAAGGTTATGTCTGTTCAGGCGCATGCATCATGTATAAAGATACAGGATCCATCCGCCATCTTGGAAGACGCCTCGAATGTTTCGTTTTCCCTTCAAAATTTTTATTTTCCCTTTAAAATCGAGATATTTTCCCTCAAAATTTCTCTACTCCAATTAAAATTTCCCTAATTTCACTCAGAGTTTTCCTCTTTATTCGAATTTTCCAATTTTTCCCTATAAACAATCCATGCCCCATAATACACAATAGCGAGCCCCCGAAAGACAATTTTCGAGCCATTTGAAATATTTAGGAGGCACGCTTATTACTTGCAGACCTCCACCTCCTCACCCTACCACTAATCGAAACTCACCTCACCTCCTTCCCATCACAAGCAGTCAGTTACTACCCTTCGCCGAGAACGGGAGCGAGTGGTGAGCTTCACTGAGAAGTGCCACGACGAGAGAAAGTGAGCTGTGCGCAACAAGCCAACCACCGAGGGCCTTTGACAGGGCCGTCTTGTTCACCAGACCTCATCAACTGCCAGAACAACCACCACACAACATATGCAGATAAGTAACCCCATCGTCACTCAGGGACCTGTCCTGTCACCTAATGCACCAACAGCACCGGAAACGTAGCCAGAATATAGTACATTGTAACCAGCGCTTCAGGTCAGAACTCGCAATGCATTAAGTATGTATAAAATCCCGCAACATTGCCGGGAATGTATAAGTAAAGTCCCATCAAATAAACCTGTTCCAAGCTAAGAAGTCGAGATGAATCATTCTGTGTGATTTACCCTACAATTCCAGGCACCCTATAGTCTGTGCCACTGAACATTAACTGTAGACCCTACAAACCACCCTGTACACAACAGGTGGGGAATAGCATCTTGTGTTAAATGGCGCCCAATGTGGAGCATAGATAAGTCTGTAGAGACCTAATCAGGAATTAGACTATACCCGAGAAAAGGGGTCTCACCCATACCAGAGTACCGAACTAGTCAGGCTGAACCAAAGGCTTTAGTGAGCTTAAAACCCTATGGTGCCCTCTATATCATTAATTAACCCGCCATGAGTCCAAATTCCAAGGCCAACAAACTAGGAGTGGTCGAGGACGAGTGTAGGAGCGAGTTCAAGCGAGAGAGCGAGGCGGGAGAATGAAGGACGTTTAACAAGGAGCGGTTAGCGAAGAAGTAGGCCACAACAGCCCATTGCAGGATGAACGATAATGAATGTGGCGAGAATTTTCGAGAGACGAGTGACGAGAGAGCGAGTGCGATCGAGAGAGCGAGGGGCGAAGACGAAGTGAGGCAGAGATTAGCGGAGAGAGTAGCGAGGAGTGGGAACGGTAGGGAAACGAGTGGTCATTTCCTCTGGGCAGTGGGAAATGACGTGGGGTAGGCTAACAGGGATGAAATATCGCGCCGAACCGAATAGCAAATTAGGTCATGAGTCAATGACGGGAGAAGTAGACAGGCGGGCGGGTGAAAAACCGCGCAGCCAGGAAGGTAAGCAGAGCGCCGGTGAGACGCGCTTATCGGGCCACAAATGCTCAGAAACAGTAAACACGAAAATAATGACCCGCAGTGGGTCACTAGGTCAAGGGACAGTGACCCAGGTCAGGATGATATCGGGCAACAGCAATAAATGCCGCTAAGCAACACAGCCCTGTTATCTACTTTAATACACCCGAGCGGCCGAGCGTGCTATCTCAGATAATACACCCGAGCCACAGCGCCACCGGGCGCGATAACGAAGTGTGAAGCTCGCTAACGGAGAGATAACTTTGCTGCGCTCCAGAGACGTGCACCAGAGACGCGATAACCAAGGCCAGAGAAGTATACGAGCACGTTAAGGTGAGTCGGAAAGAAAACGGGCGAGAAGCGAGTACGAGCAAAGGAGGACAAACGGGCGAGAGCGAAGACGTAAGTGGAAAGCGAACAAACAAGCGCATGCGAGAAGAAAGCGGATGTAGAACAGACAGTAGGCAAGAAGCGAAGAGATGAAGAAAAGTGCGCCGACCAGAAACGAATACGGGAGACCGCAGCCACATCCCAGGACGGGCCTGCAACGCAGCAGTCCAGAGATGTCAACGCCGAGAGAGGAAGGAAATGCATTCTTCCCACCCTCACCGCAGATGCCTTGGCTCACCCAGGATCACAGTGCAAGGCGCAAGAAGAAACCACCCGCAGCCGATAGAAACAGAATCTGTGGGTAAGTTTACCCATGTCACCCGGTGAGACAACTAGGGCAGGCTACCCGACCTGCCAGCCAACGTAAGCGGGCCGCAATTTAAGTGCGACAAGAACTGTTGAACATATTTACATGCATATATTGAGGCCTTTAATTTGATAAAATTTGTATATTAAGTGATTTTTTAACGATGTTATAAGTATAAGATAATAAAAAGTAAAAGTAGAATTTTAATGAGGATAAGTGTTTGGTTCCCAAGAGTTTGGTTCCCCGTTTTCTTTATTCAGAAATGAATCCCTATCATTAATAGTTCGGGTACACTCTCACGTTTTCTCGTCCAGTATGTTTTAGGAATCAATATGGTGTATGAATTTGCTCTAGTGCTGCTAAACTGAGGATGTAACAGAGACTATGGGCTAGCCACCCTGCGTCGCTGTTCCGAGCTTCGGTTTCAGTACCACTGGCTGTGCGTTGAGGAGGGGAGGACGTGACTGTGTCACTGAAACAGCGAACACTGTGAGAATGTCAGCAAGGAATAAGGAAAGTGTTTTCAAACTACGCGGCTAACGGCGACTGTGTGTTAGGACATATTTGTGGCGGCCACGTCTGGAAGGGGCACCACACTCCCCCTCTCCCTCCCCACCTGCAACACTAACCACTTCTCATCATCCCCTCCTCCAAATCCTCCTCCATCACCAAGGCACGAGTGGTGTAAGGAGATGCTACGCCCCTTCGTGATGCCAGAAAGAATTTTCATTTTTTTAAAAGGTATTAAGTCCCTTGTTCTGGGTTATTCTTAAATGCACTGGGTGAAGATAATTAAATGTGTACCTGACTATATATGATTGGTGCTAGCTGCTGGACGTTGAGAACTAAGGGGACATGCATGGGGTCACTACTTAGGCTTTCCCAAAGTTATGTTACTTTTTATTAGGCCTACTTACTTTATTAATAATGTATATATAATGGTTTTACCGACTCAGGTATAGTTAATCATGGATAAGTGTAGAGTTCTATATAACTGTTTTATAAATGAGGAATTTTTATATATTGCTCTATTTTTATGGCATTTGAAAGATTATGTCTTATTTGTAGAATTTTAAATGTTTATTAGCATTCTATAAAAGAGGAAAAGTAATTCAACCCAAAATATATTGCAAAAACATACATTTTATTATTTTATTTCACTTCTCCAAATGGCGTTAACTTATTTAGGCACGTATTCTACATTAAGCAATATAATAATGTATCTGTATGTTTGATGCTGTCACAAAAGTTAAATGGCATTGCACGAACCACTTCAGTGTAAAACATGTTCTTCACTGACTGAGCTTGGCGTAACACGGATATTCCCGGTCACATAAGATATGGAGCTGCTGTGCCACGTGTACGCCATCTCTGCAATCGTAATCACATATTGCAGGCACACTCTTCTACACATCCCCCGAGTATGGACTCATTCAGGCAATTCTTTCAGGAAGTTGCAATTTTCACAAACAATTGTGTATTTTCAAATCGTACAGATTATGGTGTTACCGTTCTCAAGTAATTAATGAATAAATAATGCAAATTAACATGCCTAAGTGGTTTAAAAAAGTTCATTAACTGTACATTTGGTGATAAGAATATGTGAAATTAATCTGACCATTTCAAATGTAAAATTACTTTTAATGATTTTTAGTTATTCGCACGAAATACATTTGTGTGGAGAGCCTATACGGCAATTTAAGCAAGAGATTGAAATTCTTCATAGTGACATATCTGTCCCAATTTGTCCATGGAAAATTTGCCATTCTGTGTTCCTCCAACGAATCATTTTCTGATAAATATTTGTATAAATATCATTACATGTATGTAATGAAAATAAACAACAACTCTAAATGTTTTCGTCTCTCAAGACTTCGACGTTAAGAGTCAACCAAATCTCTCAATTCCTCTAAATTTTGAGATTCTTGAGGTGTACGCTAAATGTATATGAACTAGTAAAAATTAATTATAATTTATACAATAACAAAAAATAGCCATATCTTACGCATAAAAACTTAAGCATATAAATAAATTGTAAAAGTAGATTTAGGGAATCATTTAGGACGTAGTTGTTACTGTTATTCCTTTATCCCACCGTCAAAATTATTCTGAAATATTGTGTGTTGCCCACATCAGTCTGAAGATTCCTAAAACAAGAACTGTTTGCTGCAAACGATAACACAATTCTTATCTTATGAATATTATATGATCTTCTCAAATGCTAAAATTATGTCCTTTCTGGGATGAGTCAGTCCTATAGAGGGGTTTATCCCTAATGGAGGTAGCGGAGTCTCTACGCAGGGTCTGACTTTGTATGCGGTCAGTATGTGTACCAAGGCTGTCTTCACTTGCATCTGGCCAAACCGCATACCTGAGGGCAGACACCACATTCCATTAATTACCGGACACATTGATTCCTACAAAATAACGACTGCTTTCGGGATATTAAGACTATTATCCAGCAGTTACATTTTAAGGTACAGATAACACCCATTGACATAAGGAAAACTGTGAGCATTACCAAGACAAATAGCTAATGCAGAGGTAAGTGTGATATACTTTTAAATGAAAATATCTGTCTTATATTTAGATAACAATATTTGGAAGTTGTATATGATGTATGTTTCTACATACCCAAATGTCTTTCGAAATTTGTAATATTATTTCATATACATACTGATCAACCATATATACATGCACAAAATGTCTCTAAATTAGACGGATAAACGTCGGCTGCAGTTTATTCACCAGAAAGAAGGTGAAAGTATTTATACGACTTGACGCGGGCGTATCTAGGCCCCACATTAGGGGTGACTATTTAACTTGATGCTATTCCCCACATGTGGAGAATACAGGGTGGCTTATAGGGTCGGAGTTAGTACCTCCAAGCACAGACTATATTGTGCCTGGAAGGTTGAGGGTATTTTAATAATGCAGTCTTTTGCTGTTTCATTTTGAAGGACGAATATATTGTCTAGAGTTATAAAAAAACATACAGAAACACTTTCGAGGTGCGGTACTCTAATTTGGCTACTCCTATTTACTGCGGGTCACGTCGTTTCAGACTCTGGATGGCGACTTGATACTTAACTCTGCTGTTGGCGCTGGCATGTGTCTGCGGTGGGTGAGCTCCGGCGATGTGGGCAGCCTTGGAAAAGGCCCGCGTTTTGGTGTCATCTCACCTGGACTGCTCTAGTGACGTATTGACATACTGAGGTACTGAGGTACTGTTGCCCCCGGGGGTCCGATGTACCCCCGGCCACATTGGCGCGGCTGTTCCCTCTGAGTGGCGATATGCAACTCTTCTGCTCGAAGGTCTACTGATTACTCCTCTAACCTCTCTGCGCGGTAATAATTGACTGCATTCCCCTTCTCGCAAGGAAGCTTATATGCTCCCTAGCTTCCCTCCCTAATTGTCGGCATGTGTCGCCTTGGGGATGGAGGGGGTGAGGTGGTAG
>NQII01002209.1:51861-69029 GCA_002778355.1 Clitarchus hookeri
CTAATCCGTCACACGTCAGACTTATTCTGTAAAGTGAATCTTAGGTGGTACACATACTTGAAACTGGACCTGAAACACAGGTTTATTTCAAATATCGTAAAATATTTTTATGAGGGAACAAGTGAGGATCTGAAAAATCTGTAAGGGAACAAACGTTTGTAAACATTACAACACCTGTCTGTCGCTATCATCAATCTATTGCATAGAAATTATCATAACCACCACTTTTAATTTGACTTAATCTGCATGACGCTGTAGTATACTGGGGATTTAAACTATGGATTTAAACCCGCAACTCACAATTAACTTTACACATTACAGCGGCCAAAGATCGCTGATATAATTTAGATACTTCGTGTATAATTAGTGTTCTTTGTTAGATGTTATCCATATTTTTATTTGCATTGGCTATTTTTTACTGAAGCTCACTTTATTAGTAAAAATTGAGTATCATTTAATTAAAATACTTTAATCAAAACCATTGGGTACTTTTTAAAACCATCATTGTGACTTACCAATGCATATCCTTGGTCCTTCTCCGAATGGCATGTGTGCAAAGTTTGAACGTTTGCTTTTGTTTGCAGTGCTGAACCTTTCAGGGTCGAACTGATCTGGATCAGGATAAATAGCATGATCAAAGTTTATGGCCAAGATTGGGATCATAACACTTGTTCCCTTCTCTATAGTAATGTTTGATCCTCGAATTCTATAGTCTTGTAGACACTTCCTTTCCAGTAATGGTAGAGTTGGGTACATGCGCATGGCCTCTGAAAACAAAAAAATAACAAATCGTTATAGTGCATAAGAATTTTCTTAAAACGTTTTGCAACAAAATATAGAGAGTTAAAAAATATAAATAATTTTACTAATTTCTACTACAATTGTATGTGACTAAATTTCATTAAGTAAGTCATACCCTTAAGACCTTGATAAAAGTATAAATGCATTATATTTTATTTAAATTGCCATCATTTGAAAATACGAATATGATCCAGTTATAACATATCAGTTTACATAGTCTGCAATAGTAATACTTGTTTGTCAAATATTATGGTTATCGTATTATTGTTTCCCGAAATGACACAAAAGCTTTATTGTTTCATGTGGTGCTATCTTACAAAACGGCAAACAAAGAAGCTATGCACTACCATTTCTGCTTTTTTTAGTTGGCACTTTCATTATACTAAGTTAGGTGGAAATTAGTTAAACATTATGGCATATATTCTAAACTAACATAAAATATAGATCTTGCGGATATTTTGGAAATAAGTTTCTTACCCATTTAGATTACATTAGTTATAATGGTTACCAGAGTAAAAATAATATAAAAAAAATTGGCAAAATATTGAGTAGTTTTAAAGATGTGATGTAGAAACATACCTTTTTAATTAGTGCTACCTTACAAAACCACAGAAAAATACAATATACGTTATTATATTTAATATTTTTACTGTAATATTTCAAAGTACGAATATTGCTTATAGTTTTAATTGTTCCCAAAATATTAAATTATGATCCAAATTTTAAGCTGCTCTCCTATTTGAAAATATGTGCAAGACACAATCGAAAACTATAAAAGTCAGATGTCTTTACTATATGTGCTCGAATTTGGCGAAATGAGGTTCATAGGTTTAAAAACATTTTACGAGGATAAACACACACATAAATGCACATAGACAAACACACACCCTTTCACACTCAGCAATAAACACGAAAGTTATCTCATAAGCCTTTTTTCGGAAAGTAGGCTAGTAATTAGAGACCTGGAAAATTCGCGAGTTCAATGATCTGCATGATAGACTCTAAAGTCATATGTACAGATATGCCGATAGCAACTGCACATTGGTTGTCTGCCGTGAAAGTGGAAGGCGAAGATTGGACCAACTTTCTACAGGAGGCGTCAAACACCACATGGACCAATGGTTGAAATTTTGTTAACACACGTGTTTTGAATTCTAGCTTGTCCCGAAATGAATCAGCGAATTTTTCAGATCTCTACTAATAATGTAGATCTAAATCACAATAAATTTAAGACAGCTCATTTACCTGAGTATTTAAAACTTAAATTTACTTTACACTTTCGGAATTACATCTGATTTTTGTAAACTAACATTACGCGGCACAGCTCGAAAAACAGTCTGCATAACAATTGCTTGATTCTACTTAAGCCTGAGAGCACTAACTCCCTTCATAGCATGGGCACCACACACACAAAAAGTTATACTCAGAGTGTTTTGTAATTCCTATTTCACACTTCTAGAGGTTGTAGAAGGCATGTATTAACTAAAAATTTGATGAGGTATTAATGTGTATAAACCCACCATTGGAGAGCTACAAGGAAGCCACGAACCCAAATTTCATATCTCCGCCGCAAGATAGGCAACCCAATACGACAAAGCGTGTCTTATGACATCAAATGTTGCTACATGCAGCCCGTTTTTAATCTGATACACTGCTCTCAACGTCCCTCCGCATGCCATTCCGTGGTTGACGAATATGATTCAGTACAAGAGAATTTTGTAAATGTGGAAGTTGGACCATCCTATATTTTTTTAATAATGTTCTATAAATATAAAGAACCAAAGTAACTGTAAAAATATTATAACTTAGAAAATAAAAAAAATACAATCTACAAAGAAAATATACCAAAGGGACTTAAAATACAATCAATTTCTTTATTAAAACTAATGTCTTAACCAAATATAAAAATTAAATTTTACCATTTTTGAAAATAATCAATGAGAATTCAATAGCCGTTTCTAGACCAAAGAAAATTTAATATCATGCATTCATTGTTCTTGTTCATTTCTATATTAAAATTTCATAACCAAGGGACTACAATTTTCCTTTAAAAATATTTAAATGTTTTTTTCTAAATAAGTATAACATGTGTCTATCAAACAAAATAATTTTAAAACTGTTGTCCAAAACAAAAGAAATGTTTATACCACACGTTGTAACCATAATTTGAAAATTTGGTGTTTTGTATTTTTATTAACTTTTAACTCTTAAGATTAATAAAGTCAATTGATTTATTTAATTTGTTTACCAGATATTCCATTTTATAGTTAACTATTTATGTAAACAAAATTTTATATAGTGTAAACAACTAAGGTTCTAAATTTTCTGGAGAACATTGGAACTCATCATAATCCGGTTTAATCTCATCAGTTTCATCAATAGCCTGTGGTGGCTCAGGGACAGGAAATCCCGGACCATGACCAACAGGTCGAATAGCTGAAGGAAGATTAGGGTAGACAATTACTTTCTTATTTTTGGAGTTATATCCAGTACCATCAATGCTACAAAAAATAGCAATCGTCTGAATAATTTTTTGGTTCTGTCCATATCGGGGGTGCTGCAAATTTAAAAGCTGTATTTTCTTTTTCTGGCCATTTTCTAAGGTCTTCAACACAAACATAGCATACCTTGTGTGGAGCCCAAGGTTTTTCTTGATCAATGTGTTTTATTCCCAAATATACCAAGTACGCTTTCTTAACAAACTCTGTAATGTTTATTTGATGTTTTTAAATTACAAACTCACCACATATATAACAAAAACTGTTAGGAAAGTTTTTACAACCACGGTTAGCCATCTTAGAGCAGATGGGCAAAAAGATGAAAAGTGAAGTTGTGTTTACTGAAAGAAAACAAACAGTCGTACCACCACTGCAAACCTAATATAATTTAGATTTAGTGTATGTTTTATTATAAAAATAATGTGTTTCAAGTATATAAAAATTTATAAAAATTTATATAAAAAATAAAGTATATAAAAACGCACCAATATTAGATAAAAAGAATTTCTCTCATTTTGTATATTCAAATGTGAAAAAATAATGGGTGTTATGCCTATTTATTATTATTTTCGGACTCGGCACACCAAAAAAAACATAAAAATCCGGCAAAATCATTAAAAGAGTTTTATTATCATTGGCATGTGGAATTAGAGCAAAATTAGTTATGGTTTCCTCTGGGACATTCTTATTTAAATCAAGACAAATTTTTGTATTTGTCTTAGCTTTAACAGTTATTGTTTTTCAATATGTGCAACCAATTCTATTATAAGAATTATTATTATTACTTTCACCATCTAGATTTAAAGTCGGTTTATAATAAAATTCATTGTCCTAAAATTTGTTTTCATTTTGTCTTCAGAATTTATAAAATCATGACATGCTAGACATATTTTGTTAAAGAATCTTGCATTAAAATCAAGATTAAAATTTTTATTAGTAAACATTTTTTTTTTCATTTTATAACAGGAATATTTCTCTCATAAAAATGAACAAATACATGCACATGAACAATTTAATCAATACGATCTTTCTTATTACCAAGAAAATCAACTATTACATAATCGTGCATATTAAATTGTGAACTCTAATATCTTTTTCTAAAAATTGCCAACTATTAAATTTAATACATGCATTGTTATATTTATTTCGTATTAAAAAATAGGCCAAATTATTTTTATATCTTGTATAATACTTTTTTCTGGAATGGCAGGATACAAATCCTTTGAACCATCACTTTGATGTGTTATATATATGTATATATATATATATATATACACACAGTCATTACTTGAAGAATGTACAATAAATATTATCTTCTATCTGCCTTTAAAATATATTTTATTCTGGTCTCTAAGAAAACCATAATAGGTAATTCAATGAATAAATATTTACATTTTGATATATTTGAATGAACAGATTTTACTGGATAATTGTTGTCCACACCTCTCATTTCTAAATAAACTTTTTCGATAGTGAACTAACTAAAGCGTGCATCATAGTTGTTATACCAGGATTATCAATAGCTTTAATTATTTGGCCATGTTATGAAATTTCAACTTGAGAACATTGAAATAGGGAAAAAATTCCAGCAAAAGTCAATATTTTCGTTTCTACCATAATAGCTAATACTATTACTCTTTGATAATATATATTATTCATTTATCAAAGCATCATTTGGGAATAAAAATCAATCAGATATAGGTATATCGAATTCTTTTCTACTGTTATAAACATTTCAATTTCTAATAATAAAGATACTTGTGGGAGTTTTATAAAAATTAATTAGATCACGATTTTTAAATTTTAATTTAGCAGAACAATGGTGTTGAAGTTAATTTTATATATTTATTTCATTCAAATGTTAGAACTATATCTGGTATGTACACATTATAACACACTTTAAAAAAAACTAACAGAATTGAAGACAGAACACTATTAATTATAATATTTAGCTATAATAAATGTTTTTTTTTAGAATTTTTAAAAGAAGAAGTAAAATATTTAATAAATAATTTAAATTTTCTAATAAAAGTAGAATTTAAAGAAAAGTGTTATGATACTATAAAAAAATTATACTTTTTGAAAAGAGTGTTTAATATTAATAAGCTGAAATTAGAGAGTTAAAATACATAATAATTTTATTTGCCAATTAACATTTCCAGGAGTTAACAAGCAATTGGGAAACCATATTATTGATTTTACAAATATTCCAGATTAACAAATAAAAGTAACATGCGCTTCTAAGTTAGCTAGACGAAATGGGATAACGAGATTAGAGGCAACGATCTAAAATTATTTACAGAGTAATTTCCAAAACTAACTAGAATGCAGTGAAATAAAATATGTTTAAAATTAATAGAAATTGATAATAAATGATTTGAAAAATATTTATATAATTTAGTTGCAATATAAAAAATTAGCAAAAATTAAACAAATAATTTACAGAATAATTATGTTGTTTATAAAAATTATTACAATTTAATTACTGGGGAAATTAAAATACCAAAAATTTAAATAGAATATAATTTAAATTGCAAGAAAAAGAAAATGAGAGAAATAAATTTAATAATTATATAATTTCTGTTTTTTGTTTTAATATTTTCCAACTGATTTTATAGAATTTAAAGAAGATTAGGAAAATAAAAATATTGTTGCCACAAACAAAAATATTTAACTAAATCTAGAGACACACATTTTTCCTAAATCTAATCTTTATAATTCTTAAACGAATTATTATCGAAAAATTAGGAATAATAATTACAATAAGTGTTTCTCCATTTTTTCCTAGTATAAGAACAAATGTTACACAAGCCATCTCCTTTTGACATTCAAGGAATAGATCCACTAAAAAATGTACGAAAAAGAGAGAACACGAATTAAAAAATTTTAAAACATTAAAAATTGAATTAATATATTTATCAAAAACCAAATATACGTAACAATAATATAAAAAATTTAAAATATGATAAAATAAAACAAGCAGATGAAAAGTTAATCAATTATTTTACAAAACCAGTGAAACATTTTAAAACAACTGGTGTATATAAAATATAAACTTTAGTTGTAAATTATTTAATTTAAATTTACTTATGTTGTAGTTCTTGGAGAAAAAGATGTAGTTAAAGCTATTTATCGCGTTAAAAGGATCGATAAAAAAATGTATAGAACTTGTTAAAGATTAAGAAAAATTTAAACAAAAATAGTTCATTTATATTCCTGACACCAACATTAGACAGAGTTTACAAATATTTTACTATATCAACGATAATTTTTTTATAGAAACTAAGACGAATGGATAAACAAATTCTATGGGACATTATTTTCTATTAATAAAATACTTAAATATATTAAACATTTATAAAGTAAAATATTATTTATTATATAGTGAGATCGGTGACGAACGAATATATATTTTCAATATTGAAGAAATAGTTAGGAATTTTATATTAATGAATAACAAAAAAATAAAAGAAAGGAAGAAGGACAGGATTTAGTTATAACATATATTTCTTTGAAGACGTATCGTAGGAAAGAAAATATACAAACAAATTTGAAAATATTGGAAATTATTGTTGATAAAATTAGAGTCTAGAAAACAAAACAAAATAGAAAAATATATAGATGTTAAGATAAGAATGAAGGTGTATAAATAAAAAACACCAAAAAATAAATTATTATTTGTTTCTGTTGCTTAAGATATATAAACATTAAAAAAAATGTTTTTAAAATAATGAAAATTTGAAGGTGAACGAATCATTTACTTTACATTTAGATACAAATTATATAAATGAGACAGGTTTATATTTCATATAAAAAATATATTAAAATATTGATCGATATTTATATTTATAATATATTTATCTATTAATCTTTGCAACTTCGAAATTTTACCAACGGAAAGATTGGCTTATGAGATTACTTTCCCGTATGCGTGTGTGAGGGATTTTATTTTTGTGTGTCTCCCCCTAAAACTTTGAAACCCATGAACAGAATTTCACCAAACTCGGTACCCACATGTGTCATGTGAAGTGAAGAGATTTCGATGACTCTAAACAGCGGGGTTTTGAGAGCAGATGAGGGTGATTGAGGTGAGTATGGAGCGGCACCGGAATAAAGTGGAAAACGGGAGATCTCCGATGAAAACGCCCAACCAACGGCATCGTCCGGCACGATTCCCACATGCAAAAAGGCGGTGACCCGGCCGGGGGTTTAATCCAGTTCGCTTTGGTCGGAGGCGAGCAGGCTAACCACCCAGCTACCGTAGCCCCGTAGGTGCTATATCATATCATACATCGGCGACCATTTTTCCGATTTAAACTAAATTCTGTGCGTTGACAGTGCATCGTGTAAGCAATGAATTTAGAGAGGGATATTATTATTAATTATTATTTTGGAATTAGCACTAAATAAAACATTGTAGCTTTTAAGTTATATCTCGGAAACTACCGAAACTGTTTCTGCCAAATGTGTCATGTAAGTAATGTTTTCATATGCTATGTATACACAAGAGATTTAAAAGAATAAGGAAATTTTTTTCAAATTGGTGGTTATATAAATATTTTATACTAATTTGCTGTATGTATCACCAGCTTTGACCAAATTCACCTAACTTTGTATGCTCAAAGTGTCTATTACATGAATCAAATGTGCTAATGAAAAGGATCTTTTATCCCCCGTTTTGTATAATAGAACAACATAGAAATAAATTTTATATTTCACATCTCCAGAAATAATCAACCGATTCTACTAAATTTGGTAAGAAAAAGGACTGTGGTAAGACATGAGAAATGGATATATTTAAATAATAATATTCTATAGTTATTTACGAAATGGCGGCCATATAAATATTTTAGCTAAGTTTGTATGTTGTAGTATCTATTTTCAAAAATTAAAAATTCCTACGCAGATACTCATTTGCCAACAATTTAGTAAGGTAGTGTTACATGAAAAAAAAGTTTATATGTGATATCTGGCGATACAATGAACCATTCCCTCCACCCCCCAAATTTGAGAAACAAATTTTACTACGGCAGGTAACGTCAACTGATAGGTTAAAATTGGGTGACACTCTTATTTTCAAAATGAGTGCGATTTGTAATGTTTTAGCTCAGTATGCTATATATACAAAAATATGTTACAAATTTCATTATAATTTTGTATTCTAACTAGATGTATTACAACCATCAAATGTTACTTCACAGAGATGCCTTTATCTGCCATTATATACGATATTTCCTCATAATAATTTTTTTTATTATATCTTGGAATACAATCAACATATTCCTGCTAAATTTTGCAAATTAGTAATACTACGGCAAAAAAAATTAAATTGGTATGATTAAGTAAGTCAGAAAATACAGGGCTATATAAATATTTATTTTATCCTCATATCTTTGAAACTATATGAACAATTTCAACATAAATTTCTATGCTGGCAGTATATATAAAACTTAAAAAATATTGAATATTTCTTCAAGGATTCTTTGTCGTACGACATTTTGTAAGGTAGTATTATATGGAAAAATTAAGTATTTATGATATATAAAGGGCAACAATCTACAGATAATTCCCAAGTTCAACAAACTAGTAATGTTATGGCAGCCCATGTGAAGTGATATGGTTTCAGGGGCGATACACCTTTTTCGAAATTGTTCAGATTTAAACATTTTAACTTCGTATTAACTAAACAATGTGACCAATTTCAGCACTACTTTGTACACTTGCGGTATATATTATAATCTGACTATTTTATAATCCCGTTAGTTGGACAGGGACAAATGAAAATATAATGTTATGCCACATCTGGCGAAAAACTTAACCAATAACTACCAAATTTGGCAAACGAGTAATGCTACGGCAGGTCATGTTTATATTAACAGATACTTATTTTCCTAATGGCAACGATAATAAAATTTTTACATAGTAAGCTATGTATTAGAAAACATATCACATAGAGTATTTCAACTTAATTTTGTAAGCTGGCAATATACAGGTTGTTCGAAAACTCACCCGAAATATTTTCGCGAGGAGATTTCTTGTAGAGGTAGACATTTGCAATACAACTAAGAGCCTAGCTAATTTCCTATAGGAGATATCCGCTCTTTAAAATAGAGTTTAAAAATGGAATTTCCGCAAAAAATCACAAATGGCGTAGAATTAAACTATGACACGTTGGATTATGTATCATTTTATCGATATCTTCAATTCATAAAAAACGGCGTTAAGACGTTCCACCTTCATAAAAATAGTTGGGGTAGCCACCCTTTGATGGCATACAATTTTTTTAGCTTCGCGTTTTATGAAATTTTTATGCTGTCTTATTAAACATTACGTCCTACTTAACTTAATAAAACAGGTCCTCTTGTTGCACGTACGTAGAATCCACTGTTTTCTTTTAAAAGGCTTACAAATATTTCAGCTGTGCTAATACAATGCCTGACATGTAGGCTATACTACACACATGCGGAGGTAAACGCATCGTAAGCAATCGATATCGGGCCGTCTAATATTAAGTGTACAAAAGTGGGGAATGAAGACACTAATGTAACACAATTGTGTATTGGGCATATGAATTAACCTACTTTGTGACTATTGTCACGTTTAACATCATAAATATCCGAATGGGTCAGCAAGTCCAAACCAACGCATTACTTATTATAATGGTCATTGTAACCGTTTCCCTTATGCTCTTGGTCAACTAAGACTAATCTCATATGATGAGAAGTCGCGCTTTATTGGTATTTCTGCTGATACATATGACGTGCCAGGCCAATGCAGCCTACCGCACAGTACAGCGAATGCGTGTTGACTAATTCCTCCCACATAAACCTCGACATGCTGTCTACAGTGCAGCCCTACACACGTGTAAGCCCAGCACATACCGTCTATCCCGTTTCACTTGCACTTTCGGGAATAGCCGGCCAAATATCAGTTAGTTCCTATTTATTTAGCTCCATTTTACAAAGAATTGCCAACTTGCTAGGCGTTGTAACTTCACAGCTGAAAACTTTGTGAGTCTTTTAAAAGGAACGGTGGGCTTAGGCACTTGAAAAAAAAGGCCTTTTTGGTTAACTGGGACGTAGTCTTCAAAACGTCAGCACTAAAATTCCATAAAATTTAAAGATAAAAGGAAATTTTATGCAATTAGAAGGAGGCCACCCCTAATATTTATGTGAAGGTGGAAGGTTTCAATACAGGTTTTCTGTAGGTTAAAGATCTCGACAAAAAGAAACATTATCCAAAGAATCGTAGTACTTTTCGACACCGTTTCTGGTTTTTTGCGAAAATTCAATTTCTAAACTCGATTTTCAAGAGCATATATCTTCCTTAGAAATTAAGCTAGGATATAAGTTTTATTGCATATGTGTACTTCATATTTCACAAGGAATATCCTCGCAAAATATTTCGGGTGAGTTTCCAAATAGCCTGTATACAAACATTGCTATTTAACTACACTGACAGGCGAGACAGTACCAGTTATAGGTAAGAGAATAGTGTACTTGAAGCTTTGTGACCATTTAGCATAGAGTACGATATTTATATTGCATTGATAGAGAATGGGTGTATTTTCGGGCTAAATGTACTACATAGGATGTGGTGCTGTATTGATACTCGACTTGGGGTGCTATGGGTAGGCAGTATGGAGATAATGGTGTTAACATGACAGGATTTTAAGATGATTACTGAGTCTAATTGAACTAGCATAAAAAGGCAGTATCTAGCCAAGCTATGTAATTGTAGGAATGACTTTATTCTGTACAATTTCAGACAGTTTGTCTGTTAGAATAATTAATTTGACGGATGATGCTGTTCCAATTGTGAAGCCTGGAATAGGGGGGTTATAGGGACTGCAGTCAGGTCACATAAGTTATTCCAAATGTTCCTGAAGCTTCGACAACACAAAAAATCGAATGCCCTCTACAAGAAGTACTGAAGGGACTGCTAGCAAAAACAAGAAAAAACCTCAACTGACGATGGGAAAAGGGTCTCTCTGAATTACCACATAAAATGGGGATGCCGCCTCCTGAGAATATAATGATCTTGGAACTACAAATTTAGCCTGCCATCGCATTGATAAAGGAAATGCTAGGCCCATTAGCAACCACAAAGAAGATTACAGCTAGCTTCATAAAAGGGAATTTAGGGTATTTTGAAGGAAATGAGGGAGTAAAATGTGAGAACCATCAGTAATTTTACTATCTTCTTCTATTATACTTGTGAAGAAGAAAGGTGGCTCTATGAAATTACGTATGGATTACCACTAGCATAATGAAGTGACAATGAAAGACTTATCTACTAGAAAGTACAGACAACACAATAAACAACCTAACAGGTTGTAATGACGCAATATTCTTAATTTTTCGGGACACGGGTGTAAAATTTCTAGTTTCTCTGAAGCTTTGGAAAGCTTAGTAATATTTTATCGGGTTGGAAGTTTAAAGCCGTGGTGGCTCGTTTCCCATGATAGTTTATCCGGCAGACGTGTGCTGTTGTAGGTTATCGGGCTGACGTCAGTTGTTTTCAGTGTTTTGTCAAGCGTCAGCATTAATTAGATTAGTTCAGGCGACATCAACAGTTTTAGTTCCTCCAGCGCCGTTTTGTTGTACGAAAGGTTAATTTATGTTGACGGCGCAGTCTTAGTTTCAATATCGATAACGTGTTAATAGCGGACACGCGCAGTTTTAGATGACGCTGCTGGCAGATGCCGGATGCCAGACGCTTATCGCAGGAGAGGGGGGTGCGAGACAGAACAAAAGACGCGTCTGTCTGGCGCCCTTTACTTATTCAAGTCAGTCGTCAGGGATTGTCACTTCACTTCACATCGCCCGTGAGGGCAGGTCAGAGCAGTCGTCAGAAGCATCATGCAATGCTAGCCTAGACCGCGTTCGGGCAGGACGATAACCCCCACATCGGCAACTAGACTTTATTATTTAATTTCTCAGCCGGTGTGGGAGGTAGCAGCAGGTATTATTTCTTCGGGACAGTTTTCAGACACATAAATAATAAGTAAACTACTGTGGCGCTGTTTTCTGCACTGGTATAATTAATTGTGAAAGTTCGTACTCTGCAAANTTGGTATAATTAATTGTGAAGGTTCGTACTCTGCAAACTGGAACTTCGTCTGTGAACTGTGAAAGATAAATAAAGTATAAAGCAAACTAATCTGGAACTTCTTTTTTTAATTTATCGGCGTCACCTTGTACTGAGTCACGTGTCTCTACCGTGAGCTAGTCGTGGCAACGTAAACATTCGGCAGTGTAAAAGGCCGGAACGTTACAAGGTTCACAATGGTTTTCTATTTTGGACATGGATAGCAAGTACTGGCAATGCGAGGTGGCCCCAGAGGTCCAAGAGCGGGCTGGTTTTTGAGGCCAAGGGAATGGATCCTGCAAATTCAAAGTTATGCCTTTTGGTTGTGTTATGTCCCTGCCACCTTCGAACAACAGACAGAAAGTTGTATCTTTAGACATCTGTAAGATTTACCTAAATTATTTCATTTCCGTAAGAAGGTAATCTAAATAGTCAGTATTTTACTAAGCAGCTGCAGCCAATTTGAAACTGATTCCTAAGAACTGCTACCTTTAAGCATGAAAGTGCTTGCCCGCGGCACTGAACGAGACACATATAATAACAAAGTAATAATAATTGGCTAACACCAACTGACAAAACTGAAGTGCGGTGTCCTCTCAAATTGTGCTCTTACTACAATCGATTTGTACTTGCATTCGCTACAATTGCCAAGCCACTGAATTAACTGACTGAGGCTAAAAGGAAATTTTATTGGACCACCAGGTACGAATTTGCATTAAGTAAGCTAAGCCATTTGAATTATAGCCCCCCTCCACCTCACACATTTTTCCTAGCCACGTGTTTCCCGAACAGAAAGTGCATGTTCATTCGGGATACTGATGCTTGTGATGAAGGCATCGGAGCTGTTTCATTTCATATTGAGGATAAGAAGAAGAGGCAACTAGAATATTTCAGTAAAGTACTGTAAGAGCCCGAAGAGATGTTACTCTGTCACATGCAGTGATATTGCGGACATGGTGAAGACAAATTTATACTTCAATCCCTATCTTGATGGCAGACATTTTATTCCAAGAACAGACCACATTTCATTATACTGGGTACAAAATTTTAAAGAACCTAGAAGTCAAAGTAGCCTAATGGATACAGCATATTCAAAAATATTCATTTAAATTAGAGCTCAGATCTGGATGCATTCACAGGAATGCAGATGCACTTTATAGGAGGACTTGCGAGCCATTCTGTCATCATTAGGAATGCCAGAAATAAAAAAATTGGGTTGAGTCGCTGAATGCAGGAAGGATCAAAATTCAAGATCCTTTTTTTTTTGTGAATCGTCCACTACATGAAGCGATGAGGGTATTTGGACTGTTCTATTAAATGATCCCACTTTGTATCAAATGATACAGCTGAAATATATTGACTGTTGGCCAGAATGGGAAGAGTCATCTAGTCTGAGCACAGAAGTCATGGCATTATAGGCACAATGGATTTCCTTCATATTAAAGAATTGTGTGCTTTACAAGAACTGGGAAAGTAATAATGGTTAAAACACACCCTTAGATTTTGTCTTTCCAGAATGCAAGGTCCAAAAACTATTAAAGCAACTTCTTAACATGGCAACCAGCGGCCACTTTGGTGTTAATAAGATCCTCAACAGAGATTTATATTCTACTGCCTACATTGTCGAAAGAACATCAAGAAGTGTTGACGAATATGCGACACCTGCAATGCGAGAATGGGACCAAGGACTAGGTGTCAAGTTCATTTTTAGATATTCAATGTTGGAGTCATATTTTAGACAATGATAGTAAATATTTTCGTCCCCCTGTCTGTCACAGTAAGAGATAATAGATATCTTCTAGTGGCTCAAGATTTCTTCACTAAGTGGCTTGAGGTAATTCAACTCCAAAACAAAGAAGCATGAAATGTGGTCGATGCACTCGTAAAAAATTAGTTCGTGAGGTTTGGTGTTATAACATAACTCCATTACTATCAGCGACAAAGTTTACAATCTGCTGTGTTCCAAGATGTAAAATGGATTCTGGGGACCAACAAGACTAAGACTACAACTTTACACCCTCAGTCCGATGGAATTGTCGAGAGGATTCTCACACACTTATGATACCTGTCTATCTTCGTGGCAGACAACCAAAAAGAATTCGATTCAAAGGTGCCACTGTTTTTATCTGACCACCATTCGGAAGTTCACGAGTCTACAAGTGTAATTAATACCTTCAAGGATGCTGTTTGGAAGAGAGCTACAAGTATCTAGTAACCAGCCATTTGATCGACTGATAGGGAGCTGTCACCCAGAGTATGCCAGCGAATTACATTTTGGTATTCATAAATTTACTCGAAAGCACCTCAAAATAAACAGTGATGGGATGGAGACATGTTATGACTGGAGAATGTCAGGCGCGGTATTTCAAAAAAGACAAATGGTGTGGCTGTACAAACCACACAGGCGAAAAAGCTATTGACTGAAGGTACAGAGTTGTTTGGAAGACCCCTACAGGATTCTGAAGCAAATCAATGATGCTGTATTTAGATTTCATCGTCAAAGCTCCTGGGCAACGCCTAGAGATTTCCACATTGACCAACTGGCACTCAACAGAGGTCTATGTAATACAGATTCTGTTCTTAACGAACACACATGAGGAGAGGCAGTCATTCCCTTTTCGCCCGAGCACACATTGATACCCCAAGTATAACCGGAGAAGGAAAAGCAGAGTTTCAAACTAGCAGCGGAACACCAACATGTACCAGAATAAGGCTATCGGGACTGATGCTATTCCCATTCCTGAAGCACACAATTACTTGGGTAGTCTTTGCGCGAATTATATTTTCATCCCTCTTTACCACTCAGCACGATTCGAGGTGCAAAGTACTTTCTGGTCCAGATCACTTATCTAAATAAGCTGCGGTGTGCCTCTATGTAGTCTTGTACGGCAATTAGTGTCGTGTGTAGTACCATCGGGTCAGCGGGTGACGACGCAGTGATCAATGATTGCAGTCTGCAAGCATCGGGAGAATAGAGTATGAGATTGACTTGTTAGACCGTGGGAAAGTGAAAATTAATGCGTGAATTGCAGACATTTGGAATTACAATGTATGGCAGTGAACATTTTGAGCATGTATGTGAGAATCGAACCCTCAACATTTGTGTTTCAAGAAACAAGCTATTTCTCCAAGCCATAGATACTGCGATAAAATAGTTTTGTTTGTTTTATCAATGAGAGGCAAAAAATTAACAATTTATAAAGTATAACTGTTTTTTGTACTACATTAATTTCGTCTCAATGCACAATGGTAGAAGTTGATAAGGTCAAATAAAATTACTCTGCGATAGTTGGCTGAACGACGAAGCAATACTCCAATCACAATTAATAGCTTGCATAGTTTAACAGAAAAAACAACTGTTTCGCCAGCCAATAGTAGGTGTAGCGGCTGACTTTATTTGGCACTCAGCTAGTATCTGAGGATGGGGTAAGGTGGGAACAATTCGCTGTCTGCTAAATCAGAAGAAGATCGTACGATTGGTTGAACAACGGCTGTACGACAGTTTTACGAGCTCTTTTTTTATTTTCATATAAATTTTTCGTATATTAAATGAACTCTCATATAATAATTCCATTAATCTTAAAATAATTACAATTTCTTATTCGAATATAAACCAAACCGCACGATTAATCAAGGACTTTATAATATATGGGTTTTTGATAATGATAATTTAAATTTACTATAGAATATTGATTAAAAACATAAAGTTACGCCTTAAAAGTTTATCAGGATTATTATAACTTCAAAATAACCGGTACATTGGATGAAAAACATTGAAATTTATAAGTAAACAAAAATGTGAAGTACTAGACGAAGCTTCAGCCTTTCTACAACTTAAGCAGAATGGAATAAAATTAATTTTAGATGGCATTTTGCATTGGGCAACTACACAACAATTAAGTTAAAATAAATTTATTTTCATTCAATATTGGTGTAAAACATAAAATTTTTTTATTAATTCTCATGAGAGACAATACATACATTATTGTCATGTTTTCATAAACTATTTTACAACTAGTTGAATCAATTAAAAATTTAAAGATTTTCTGTTTGTAAACCAAACGAATTAAGTTATTAATATTATTTCCTACCACAATTAATTAAATCATAAAAAAATTTTCTTCTTTCAACTTTGCAATTTTTAACTTTACAATTATTTTGCTGTAATTCCTAATAAATTTTGACGCTACTGTCACCTGAGTTATACAGGGTGGCGGCCATTAGGGTACTGAGTTACTTTACTTTGGTGCAGACTAAGCGCACCTGCAGTTGTTGTGTAAGGGATGAACAAATGCTCTTATTCTCAGTTAGTTTACACACAAGTCTTTTATTTGACTGAAAACAACATGGGTATTTACACACACACGAGACTGAGCCCCTCTCCCCCCCCCCAACAAATTGTAGGCCTGAAGGGCGGGTTGGCGGAATGCTATGTGTCGGGGGGAAGGTTGCTTGAATGGAGACGTTTTTACTTAACGGTGACTGCGGCTTCTGGTGAGTTGTTTTCGTTGGTTGGTGGAGATGGGTCAGCTCGGCGTCCCTTTTCGGAAGTCCGGGGTTGGTTTCCCAGGACTTGTGGTGTCTCTAAGATCTCGGCTGGCTGTTCCCGTCAGAAATCTTAGCGCGTATCTTCTTCTACTCCACAATACGACTGACTGATTCTTCTCTTGGCATGGTGACCTTCGTTCAGGCTACCACTCATCTTCCGTTCTCGGTACACACTCTGCGTCTTGATGTGGTGCTCCTGGCCAACTATCCCCCCCCCCTCCTTCTCCTCAT
>NQII01002209.1:69048-97034 GCA_002778355.1 Clitarchus hookeri
TTCCTCTCGATGTGGGGCGTCTCGTGAGGCCACCTCTCGACTCCCTGGCTCGGTCTCGCGCTTCGCGTCCCGACTTGGTGATACGATTGTTCTGTTCCTGTCACACAACTGACTAATCTCGCGTCTCGGCATCGCTCCTGTCTGTCGTCTCAACTGACACTACGTCACTGACTCTGCCTCTGCCAGGGTCTGAACCCCGGCCTAGGTTGACAGACTCACCCGGCTGCTTCGCGTTTCTCGGTGTGAAGATACAACAACTGAGTGACCTCCACCTCCCGGCGAGGTCCTGAACAACTACTGCATTCCGTCTCGGATGTGGAACAACTTACCTCCCGTCTCTGCTGCGCTCGTGATTTAACTCGTCCGTCGCTATATTTAAGCTACTTTTGTCAGCAATTTCTCGAGGGAGGATCAGGGACTTCCACTGTGTAACTCGGGCGTTTTTTTGTGCCCGATTTGTGTCTTGTCAGTGGCTTGTGCGCTCCAACCAGGAAGGAGTAAAGGTGAGGGGGTGTCGTGGGGATTCCTACGGTACTAATTTCTGAGCTGTGGTCTCCACAATTCTGGTCGGGGGCTCCCCCTTTTTCCTTCGTCGTGAGCGCCTATCTGACTATTTCTCGTGCGTGTCTGGAGGTTCTTCCCCTAGCCATTTGCCTCGGGGCTTTCCCGGTGTCTCTTGAGCATCTGTTCATCTCCGGGGGTGAATCCCCTGGTTGAAAGTTTCGTGGTCAGCTGCCTGCCCTGGATATGTACTAATAAGATGGCAGGGTGTGGTAACAGCGTTATGCCTATTCTAGTATACGAAATGCATCAATTAGTTGAGTTTACTTAATTCATTTTTTAATCGTCACTAAATTCATAAGTGATATAATTATGTATGTTTTGAACTCGGTCTTCAGAATAACATTAATAATGTAACAAAATATGTAAACGATGAATAACAAAAAATGGGTGACATGATAGGAAAGAGATAGAAAAATAATAAATAGCATAAAAGTATCGGAACAAAAGGTAAGAAAAACCAACTTAAATAAGAGTTTTAAAAATAAAGGAAATATAACTTACAGGTAGCCGAAAAGTAGATCATAATATGTAAAACCGTAGAATATTTATAGGCAGTAGAAGAGTAGCACAAATTAAATTACAGGTAATATGGAGACATTTTTTATGATAGAGTTAAAATAAATGTAGATAATAATTTTAATAACAATTATTAATATGGATAATTTACATGGAATTATTACAAAGCAGTGATCTAATGTTACCTATGTGAAAGATATTTTATTTATATAATTAATACACATAATTTTATATCGCAGTATCATTAATTTGCAAATAAATATTAAAATATTGGCGTTATATTTTATTGCACTATACTCACATGAGTGAAGAAATTTGGGCAGCTCTCAACTTCGTGGACTTGATCACTGTGTCAGGTATTATTGTGGTGTTCGCAAACTTTCATCATGCTGAGAGTAGTATGTAGTGTATTGGTTCTAGATATCTATTTTTTAAATCCTTTGTGTTTAATGTAAAATCATATTTAAAGATTAAAAAGAATACAAGTGAAATTTATGACAACAATTTAAGCGATGTGAATATATGTGTTTGATAATATATTTTTGTTATTTTTTGTATTAAAGGCGTGATTTTTAAATGAAATGGAGCAATGCATAATATCTGGGCCAGGACCAACCCAATATAAACTACTACTCCTGTTGGTGAGCTGCCGACTATCTACGTTTAGGCATACTGCAAGGTTTGATGCAAACGATACTATCGGCAACTGTGTCGTCACTACGCGTTCATAATCATCTTATCCCCAAAAGTACAACGAAAACAGAATTTTTATTGTGTATTTAATGATGCAATGCAAAACACGTATTAATTTTCAAACGTCCTTAAATATAACTATTGATATCATGTCACCAATTTGACATTTGTTTATTTGTTGCAGTTTTAAGTGTATAGACATACCACACACAATACACCTTCGCTGTTCTGATAACTGTTGTTGAATACTTTCACTTATTGCATTAATGATAATAATTTTTAAAAAGAAGAATAAACAAATATTTTCGGAGAAGATGATTTATTTGTAATGATTTAGAATAATACGTAATTTTTAATTTGTGTTTGGTTTTCCGGTATTAATGTCTGACTTTTCACCGAAACCTTTTTACATGAAAGATCATCTTAAAAAAACTAAGAACAAAACTGTTTGCGTGTTAAACATTTTGTTAACAGCTCTTACCTGACACCGTCATTTCCAGGTATTCCATCTCGGCTATAGCCTCATACGTCACTTCTGAGTTGTGTTTGTCGAGAACTGTCTGTATCTCTCTTCGTAACTTGTCTTGAATGGTAGGGTTCAAAGCCAACTCGTAAAGTGAAAATGATATGACTGACGAAGAGGTTTCGAAACCAGCCGCTATGAATATAAAGGCTTGAGCTACAAAGTCATCATCCTCCAGTTCTGAAAAATATTGGAATTCAAAGTTACTTCGAATTATTACTTACGACGCCATTTTTATCAACACTACATGACTTGCCTCAAGTTCAAGAAATGGATAGGTTTGACCACAAATGTATAATAATTTATTTCCTATAACATATCATTTGAAAAATATTTATAACTTTCCGTTAAAAAAATGCAAATATTAAAATTTTAAAATATTAACGTCGTCGTAAGTAATTTTGTAAATGCTATATAACAAAACAAAGGTAAATTATTGGGAAATATATATTTAATTACTGCTAAAATACTTATTCGTTGTAAGGTGACAATTCGAGTTTTATGAAATGAATCACATCACATTAACAAAGGGATATAACACAAATGAAATTGTAGTTTTAATTTTAATACTTACTGAAGTCTACTTTGTCGTTTCTGATGTTTTTGATCTCATTGTATCTATTATCTAGCTTTATTTCTTCCAAGTCATTTGCATCTTCAGCTTGGACTTCGCCCTCATCCTTCATCATCATCAGTATATCCACAAAGTCTTTGCGGACTACTTTGTTCTTCTTTCTATAGTCAACAACATCCCAGAATGTCTTGCGGGCGTAGGTGTCAACTGTTTCGTCGGAAACTCTTGCCCCCAACAGATTTATCAGCCATGGCGCAAAATTAGTGAGACTGCTGTAAAGCTGCTGGACTCGTGTTCGTTCGAAGAACTTCCTCATAGTTGATCGAAACTCACTATTAGGATCAGCTAGGGCGTTGGCATTCACTCCGAAGGCGCACGATGCTATGACGTCTGTGGAATACCTGGCGACTGTATCCTTCACATCACACTTTCCTGACAAAAATAAATTAATAATTTTGTAAATGACATGAAACAAATAAGTTTCTTATAATATTTAGCAAATTACATGTTTGTAAACAAGCATTATTTAAGAAATAAATCTGAATTTTTCTTTTCATATTTTTAAAGTGATAATTGTAAATGACATGAAGTCTTTAAAATTAAAAGTTAATATTCTATTTTATAAAATCTGGTCCATTTTTTCTGGTATATTTTATCTGTGACATGAAGGCTGTACTTATTAATTGAATCTAAGTGAGAATATACGATTAAGATATATTTAAATATATTTCGTAATAAGAGTGTTGGATATCGAATGTTTACGCATCATGATTGCCCCATAATTATAAATTGTATAAACTCACATTGTTAAACTTTCGGTTGGTTATAGTTTTGTTGGGTGGATCCAGATAGTTATTAATGTAATTTTGAATGGTAAAGGGAGGGGGGTTGTCCTAAGTCAGGCTTACTCATTCGTATATCTGAGCACATAAATACACACATGGGGAGACGTAAACGTATGCTAACCTGGCGTGACCGGAATTCTTAGGACAAACAAATAGGGAAACAAATAAACGGCATAGGGCATAAATTATTTCTTAAGGCAGTAGATGCCCTTGAACGTTGAGATTGGAAATGTGTTATGCAACGATAAATTTGAAACCACTTGTGATTAAACAACGGTAATTAGCATACAGGAAAATATTTACAGAGCAGATTACCTTACAAAACAGCATTATGGGTAGTACAAACCCTCATAAATGAAATAGGGTTTGGTATTGTCAAATTGCTTAGAATTATGTAACCCTACGATTGAAGCAATTTTACACGACATGTACGCAATCAGCAATAAAAATGCAGTAAGAAATGTCACCGTGCAATTATTCACTAATCCCAACAGTTTCCTGAGAAATCACACGTTGGGTTGTAAAGTGGATAAATGGTTGCTTGGGAAGAAGGCAACCTGTACCATTGTCGTGCATGAAGTGTGTACTATTAACCTGGCTAATTTCCCTGTCATAAGACAACAGATTTATATGATTGTGGACGGCTGAGGAGTTGCTTAGAACTTTGTAACTCTGCCCTTGAAGAAATTTCAGTTAACATGTTAAAATCAGCATTCAAAATTCAATAAAACAGTTCTTCTTGGTAGTATCTTCTAATGCCAACCTTCAAAGCATAATTCGCATGTTTAAGTGTATGGTAGGATAATGGTTGCCTGGGAGGTAGGCAGTCTGTTTCTGACAGTGTGGTTCAAGAGATACCATTGACAACCTGGCTCATGTTTATGTATTAATGCAGGTAAATGACCCATTAGTAAATGGAGTTTAATGTGGGCAGTTAAAAAAAACGCTGACACAGGTTCCGAGTATCACTGATTTATTTAGAATGCGGAGAGTTTACATATGCTCGAAGTGTGAGCCACACATCTCCATGAACAAACGAAGGCGATGCTCAAATGGCTGGCTCACATGATGCAACATTCCGGTATTAGCCTGTACGGTACGGCATGAATATTGAATACATTGCCAGATATCCTCCACATTGTCCACGTCAGTTGCATACACGTGTGCCTCCTAGTGTCCCCAAAAGTATAAGTAGACTGGGTTTATGTTCGGTAACCTGTATGGCCAACCCACTGGCCCACTTCGGCCAATCCAACGCGCTGGGTACCTCGTATCTGTATACTGCCTTGATGTGTGACTGAAGTGTGCTGGTGCACCATCGTGCATGTACCACATGCCTTCTCGTGGATCCAGTGGTACATCTTCAAGTAGTTATGGCAAGACGTCGTCCAAACGCCCATGAACTGAGTTGAATGAACGTCCAACTGGTAAATGTCGAGCTGGAAACGTTTCTACGTATCGACGACGTGCAGGTGCTGCATTACACATAATTTTACCAAACAAGAGATGCATGTATTTCAGTCCATAACTACACTCCATCACACACCTTGTGAACAACTGTCTGCTGTGTAAACTGCCAACGCAACGCTAGCAGGCGGGCAAACTGGTCGCCACTTGGTACTACAGGAGCCAATGTAATGGGACACTTGCCCGCAGTAACTTCTCAATGGTCCAATCTTATATACCTGTTGCCTTAGGACAGTGACATTAGCCAGGGCATCAGGTCACGCATATTTCAGAATAGAAAAAAGGCTGCCTTTGGCCCAGGCAACCATTAATCTTATTTCCAACCTTACATGTGATTTTTCAGGAAACTGTAGGGATTAGCGTGTACGACAAAGGCAAACTATTTTATTGCTTTTTTAATGCCGATTACTTACTTGGTATTTAAAATTGCTTCACGCGCAGGGCTACAAAGTTCTAAGCAGTTGGAGGGGGCCAAACCTTATATAATATATTAAATTGTGTACTCTCCGTAATGCCGGTTTGTGTGGTAATCTGAACTGTAAACATTTGCCTGTTTGCCAGTTTTTGTTGCTTAACCGTAAGTTGTTTCAAATTTAACGTTAGATAACACATTTGCAATCTCAACGTTGCAGGGCATCTACCGCATTAAGAAATTACTTTAAGACCTAAGCCGTAAAAATGTTTCCCTATTTGTTTGTCCTAAGGATTCAACTTACGCTGGGTAAGCATACATTTATATCTCACCCTATATATATACATATATATACAATAATACGCATATATATACACACATATATAAACACACATATATAAACACACATATATATAGATATACACACACGCACATCTTTGCTTTTTTTAATAAACATTTTACGGATACAAAAATTTGGTATTGGAAAAAATTTTGTCAAATTTGAAAATGAAATTTACAAAATCTGTGCACACATATTTCACTTTTTGCTCTCTAAAATTATACACACACGTAATTCCTTAAGAAGAATGAACGAAGATTATGTATGATGAAATAATATAAAGACACAACTTAATTACCCGTCTACATGTTATGCACATAGTTGTTTATTGGCCTTTCAATGAAACAAAAAAAAAAGTAATAAAGTTAAATTTAAAACGCCAAACGTTACAATTTGACAGCATGCAATAATGAATACTTGTGTTTCTTTAAGAAAAATTACAGAAAGTAACATTCATTTATAACTTGGATCTCCATCACATCTAATTCTCACTGCTTCCAATACAAATTGTAAATATGCAAATGTAAATTTATGTAATTGATTTTAATAAGTTTGCTATTTACGAAACATTGACTACATTTATGAAATGCTTTCTTTGTGGAAAACGCAGTTATTTTCAGGTAGAATTACAAACGAAAAAACCTTATCTTTAATGCAATAAACCATATAGCCCTACATTGCTGATGTTTGGCTATTAATAAATGTTTTATATTTGTCCCTTTTATGTTTCTGCGCATTTCCCCATTGTCACAATACCGCAACGAGAGACATAATGGCTACTTAATCAGCCCAATAAAAACTTTGTCATCAGTACAAGCCGATACTAACCTGGGAACTGACAACGTATGTCACAAACTCGTCGAAGGAGGGACAAAGAAAGTTGTTACCTACGCACGGTCTCGTCTACTTTACCACCATTTAGAAAGTACCGCCACAGAGGAATAAAAGAGACTAAAATAAAATAACTGCTATAGAACAACAAATATTGCTCTGTGGACTAATGAGACGCCTGTGGTTTTGTATTGGTATGTGCAGGGTTGAAAATATCAGCTACTCTCAGTGACAGTTACCAATGTTTCCTGTCTTAAAGCATTGTTTACGGCCAAGTACACAAATATTTGTTGTGCTTTCACAGTAATAGCTGGATTTTGGCCAATTTTCGGAGCCTAATTGGCAAGGTGTAGCCAGTGGTTCGGTTACAGAATAGCGCAGATACGTAAATGCACGAAGTTAATTATAGTGTAAAATTAAACAGTTAGAGGTTTTATAAAAATGATTACTGTGAGTAAAAGAAATTTAGATTATTGTAATTGAAAAGTATTTGCTATTCAACAATGTTACAAATATGGTCTGAACAAAAGCGAATTATCTTAAGATGATTTCAAATACCATGGGATATACTACGAAAACGGGCACAGTCTGCCTTAAAGTTATGTAAAACAATTTATATACACAATTTTAATTGAGGCTTAAACCGTATCTTAGAGAAACTTCGAATGTCAGATGTCTCGAAGGAAGTAATTCAAGCAAAGCAGTCTTGGGTATCCAGAATGTGTGGCTTTTAGAAAAATACAAAGGTTTTGATGACTAGAGCAAATTTTATTAGTGGTTAAAGTATTCTTGAAATATTTAACTCTCAACTTATTGTTTTATATACATATAGGAGTGATCGAAGTACTAATGTGATACACAACAATTATCAAACATTTTACTTGTTTTAGAACCTAGCGAGATAGCGCAATGTGCAAATACTGGACTTGTATTCGGGAGTTACCAAGGTCCAAATCTCATGTTTTAGATTGTAGTTTCCCTGAAATAACTCCATCACCCAAGGGCGACTCCTTCCATAATTATTCTGAAAAATTTTCCTGTTCTGTGTTTTCGTCACTAATGGCCTTGGTTTCTACGAGACGTATAGTAATAAATCAAATACATAACTTGTTTAAGATAACGATTACCCGCCTTCTATACACTATACACAAACATTAGTGATCAGTCTTGGAAACATTAGCATATGTCACCAAGTACGTGTAATATCTGACTTGCAATTGCTACTAAACAAATGCGATAGTAGTGTGTGCAGCTTTAGTAACTTCAGTTTAGGGAGTTGGATGTGCATGAGGTACACGAGGGCTTGTACCTGCGCGATTGTTCAGTCGATGGTGGCAAGGAAAACCTCCTGACACCGCTGACACCACTTACCCTACTAACAATCATCATTCTACATTTGTCATGCTAGCGTTGATTGAAAATTACTGGAAGGTGATAATTCCATATGCTGTAATATATTCCGCTTAGTTCATTTAATAGCAATGCATTATAAAAAACCACAAATAAGAAAACATTTTTTTAAAGAAAAAGCGCAGGAAGATAGGCGCCAGAACCCCACCCACTCCATGATTCGTCACTGCACAGGTTGTGTAGAAAGTCTTTCAAATTATTTATAATTACCTGCTACTCTAAATAAAAAGTGCTCTCTGGAATAGATGTACATTACCTTTTGCCATCTCCTTATCAATGCAAGGCAGTAACTGCTTCCCGCACTCGTTGATAAGATAAAACATCTTCTTTATCTTGCCGGACGTAAATGTGGGTGTGAGTTTGATCCTCATTTGTCTCCATTTCTGACCCTTCAGAAAGAACAAACTTCTGGAGAGCAAAGGGCTGGCTGTTTTTGAAAGCTCGATGGACCGATCCAGGAAAGATTGTGCATCTTTCACCAAGACATTCCTCAAAACATCAAGGTCACGGACCAACAGGATGGGCTTTATGAATACAAATAATCCCACGACCTTGTGACTGGGGTTGTCGTCGTACACTCTCTTGAGGCACTCTCCAAGGTGCTTCCTTTGCATGATTGCATCACCGATGTTCCCCAAGAGTGACGTAGGCTGTATATAGTGGACACCTCTTCTCTTCCAGTATTTGTAGGCGTTGGTGAAGTACAGATACACAGCAACCAAGCATGTCGCAATAGCGACTGTGATGTCTGCTGCTACATAGCTGAATATGACTGCCATTGTGGTCAGTTCTATTTATTACAGCGCCTGCAAGCAATAATTAAACAAATATTTCACTTTCTAATTTGAAAAATGCTACATAAGCAAATAGCAATATTATTTTGACGTAAATTGTACAAATATTCAGTCATATAAATAAAGGTGAAAAATTAGTTTTACCATGTGAAACCTCTTACTGCTGAATGTACTCAAAGATAAATCGAAAATGCACCATACGAAATATAAATGCAAAATCACACGCAATTTTGTGACCTTTGAAAGACATTTCATGGTAGAATAGTTAGAAAGGGAGAACAGCAGAACAGTTCAGTAGTACATCGTAACTTTTAATCGTATTCAGAAGAATGACTTAATTTAGCTATGGCTGAATTGGTTTCTTAATAGGAGTAATATACCAGTGGAACTAAGATGGTCAGGTTATACACATTTTTTAACATATAATTTTAAAATATGACAAGTTTTCATACACGTCAAGCTTAAGTAATTATGTTGTGGTGCAACTTACACTATCTCTATTTGTGGGTTACACAGCTAATAATAATACTTTTCGTAATAGCAATGCAGCCTGATAATTATACGATATATTACAAGGGTACGCAATGTGTTGGTATTATGACTTCCATTTAAAGGAGTTCTACGCCAGTGTAAACAAGCAGGCAAACTTAATAATCGTCGTGGTTTTCAGGATGTTATTTTCTTTAAACAATCCTCGTGGTAAGAGGTGAAGTTATTTAACAGCACTTATAATTGTAAGCGTATGGACATACAATGCGATGCCAAAGAGGCAGCATTCTGATAAACCTACCTCTAAACACCCAGCAGTTATTTTTTCAACAAGTGTTACCTCTAGCAACACCTTGCAAAGTTTCTCTTTCTCAAACTGACTACTTCTAACTGTAAATACGTCGAGCCAAATTGGTAAACTAATAGATATTTAGAGTTTCTTTAACACTTCATGTATTAGAGCAACATTATATATTTAGAAGGGAACACAGAATAGTAAATGTTCTGTAGCTATACAGATAGATAACCTATATATAAACTACTTATAAATTGATCTGACAGGCACACAAAATTGAACTAACAAGCTACGTATTTTACTATTAAACGTAATAGTTTCGGCAATTGGCACACGAAGTGGTGAGCTATTTATTTTAAGTAAAAATTTATCTATACATTAAGTATATATTTAAAAAATCATTATACTCAATGTCTGTGTAGTTGCATTCGGCCGGAAATGTATGACCTAAACACGAATAAATGTGCTTTATCTTACGAGCATTCTCGGTGGCCTTTCTCTCTACGGCCAGGAGGCTGGCCGGCGATGATTTGCGCCTAGTATCTGATATGACCTACGCTATCAGCACCCGGTTACAAAGTGGCTCATAGCCTTGTGTAATCAGGAGTCCTGTCATCTTGATTCTTTATGTATACAACCGTCTTACCTAAAATTGTAACTTTTAACTTAGAGTGTAGTTTGCCTTCATCTTTACAACCTTACGTATCACATTTTTTGTGCATGGCAACTGTTTTTTCGTTGAAATATGACACACATTTCAAAAAGATTATCACGGTGTTACGGAGAAGTACCGTAAATAATTAGCCATGTTACTCCGTAAATTAGGAAAATATTTTTGTAACTTAAAAAAATTTACCCGTGGTCATAAACACAGAATTCCGAGGCAAGCATTTCATAAATGTGAAATATGGCGGGAGTAGGTTGAGCAGCTCCTGAGGTATTAATAAAGTGGTTTATTTATTTTACTTAATTTTTCTGGTCTTGCCATCTTACGAAATGTCTGATAAAAGAAGAAATGAATTACTATACGCAATACTCGTAATATGTATTGTCAAAATAACAAGTTACTTCAAAATGGAGAGATGGTTCGGTATGTACGGCATTATATCCTAAACGGTTATACTGTCGCCATTTTAAACTAATTTCTTCGTATACTAAAATAATATAGGTATTTTTAGAGTTGCTTGACATGTAATTTCTTCGCCAAAATTGGCGGCAATCGGTATCGTAGTTCCCTAGATATGGCACCATAACTTTATGATTTAGAGAGCACCTTCTGCAAACCTAGAGGACCAATGAGAACATGAGTGTTTGAGTTTAATTCTAGTAGCGTAGACTGTTAACGAACCAATTTTAGTTTATGTTGGTCGAATTCTTTCTGAGATATGATTTGAATTTAAAAATTAAATTTCGGTAATTAAATGAGCATCCACTATATTTTTATTTTGCCTTGGGGTAGAGAATGGATAGGGACCCCACGATGAGAACATCGTAACTAGGCAGAAGGCATATCCAGCCATGTTTGATGAAAGTATTTTTTACGGAATTAATAAGAAAAAAATTTAAGTCAACTTTTTTTTTATATTCTGTAATTTTGGAAAGTTACAACATTTGGGCTGAGTATGTATTGCTATATAATACCATTATCAAATGTAGCTTAATATAATTTTCATAACAAACATAATAATTGTAACGTATTTTAAAGGCTGTTAGGCTATTTGTATTATTATAAAGCTTATATTTTTATATGGACAGTTTATAAAAAAAACTACATAAGCCAGGAGATAAAGGAAAATAAAACTAACAGTTTTTTTTAACATTTCTCCTAATTTTTCGGTTAATGATCTTGTATTCCAATTCATATCAGGGGATGATTAAATTGTCGCAATTTATTGCGACTGCGTTATGTGTTTGTTCTCTGCTATTTAAACTCTGCTGCTTGCAGGTTTTTGGTCAGACTGATTATGCTAAATCAGAGGAATGGAAGGAAGCGAAGGTGGAGGTCACTACACATGGGATGGTGGGTTTCCTGCGGGTGCTCCCGCTCTGTGACAAAGTTAATTTGTTATTACTTAAACTTATGGAAAATACAGATATAAAAGTAACATGCCAAACGGGATTGGAATGCGATCATTCGTTCCATATTATTTCCTTAATGTATTTTATTTTTTTTGTTTTTAGTAATATACAAGAAGGCGGCTGTCTTGACTATTTTTTCTAAAAAAAGGCCAAAAAATTTTTGCTAGAAAACAGTATTTTGGGGCACAGGTTAAAATAAATTATATGGTTTTAGTCACACAAATATAAAATATCAGATCTAGCTTATGTTAACAAATTGCAATCTGTGAATTATAATTAAATGACAATAATTGTGCCCGTCTTGTATTAGATACTGTATGCACTTATCAATTTGCGTTGTGGACAGTCGGCATTAATATTTACAGCCACGTTAATATAACTGATATATACTAAGCATTTATAACAAAATAGCCTAATACTTCACTGACTATTATTATCACGACGTTGGAGTCAACGGCAGACATATAAAACGTTACATACCTCTCTGTAGTTGTTCCACCAACACTGTGTTGTGAATTTGTGTTCCTCTGACCATAACAAACTACTCACTATTTTCCCTCAGTGTGCCGTAGCGCATTATATAACGACTACGCACCTCACTGGTTACGTGGCACTAACTTCTCTTTTATCTCACCTAACATTCGTTTCTCACAAATACATGTCACGATGACAGTGCTACAGCAACAACTTGAAATGTCACCACCTGATAAGATGTGTCATAATGCTGCGTCATTTGACATTGTAATTTCCATCGGGCGTCATGTTTTCGTTAAAAGGCACGTGTTACGTCGGCTATGGTTGGGCTGTGATAGCGTATGAGAGAGGCGGCTACAAGGTGAAACCCCGTACATAACTAGAGGAAGATAGTTGAACCTGTGGATGAAAACAATATAAGTATCTAAATGACATGCGCTGTGACCTCATTGCCAAATGGAGACAAATGTATACAGGTAAGTGTATTCTGTTTTCGTAGAACGTTGATGTTTATAATAGGAGTTGTTTTTCATTAAAGATCGCCTTCTACATAGGCTTATTAGACATAAAAATGTAATTTAAAAATAATAATGACCTTTAATGTTTGGTTAATACTGAGATACATGTTCTTCGTGCCACTGAGTGTGGCAACATGGCGAGCTCGTTGGTTTGCTAGGAGAGGTGTGCCATTACCAACCGCCCTAGACAGTGCTCGAGATGGACAGCTGGACCTCACTTCTATAAACGGCAGTGCACCCAACCAGATCGCACAAATTCATTTATCTTTTTGAATTTGATAATGTGATCTGTTATATATGAGTAGTGTGTGTGGAAATTAAAGTATCATTACTTAAGTATCATTTGACTTAAGTGTGATTGTGTCCAGGTTTTGATTAACGGCCTATATCTGGCATTGTCTTTTTGAGAGTTTAGTAGATCACTGAAATAGAGATCCTTTACTTTTAGGCCTATGTACCACTCGTAATAAAATAAAGTGCACTGCAATGTTCAGCAGTATTTTTTGCAATCCACATGGTAAAAATGAATAGGTGTTAAATTTTTTGTAAAGTGACTATTGGTTTTTTACGTATATTGCACCAATACAATGCAACATATATATGGGTTGAATACGCCATTTTGTCTGCATAATGTCAACATGTGCCGTATACTACCACGAGTTGAGTATTTCGCTGTTTTTTGATGCATTTTTGGTGATGGTAGCAAGTGTCAGTATCATATTTATTCGAGGTTTGCAACAGTTAGGATTTTCTACAGATCACCAAATTTCTCCAGAATATCTGAGGATTCACTCAAATCTGTGCCACTCTGCTTCCCGAAGCACCTACGGCAGCATACACTGAGGGCACACCAATTTATCTGCTCCATGTGTTTTATCTTCTTCGTAAATAGCAGGCAAAACTGTATAAAGCAGGTAGATCGATGTGCGGGTTGCGATCGCTATCGCTTGTGCTCTGGGAAGCTGAGAGGGACAGATTTTTTATTGAATTCACTATTCTGGAGCTATTTGGGAATGCACATAATTTTTTCGTGCCTTTCGTGCCTGGTGCTGTTCTTTCAGTTTTTATTCGACTTTTACCATATCATTTCCTTGATCTCCCTAGCCGTCACCAGTATCGAAATTAATAGTACGAATTGTGAAGAAAACAATGTGCTCATATCATTGATAATGATTCAGAATATTTACTTCCTTTTATAGACACGATTTTCAAGAATAATTGTTTTTTTAATTTTTTAGAAACGCCTGTTATTATTACAATTGCCCCATATTAACTTTAAAGATAAGCGCTTTACAATTACAGCCTTTTAAAGTCTCTAAAAAAAAATAATTTTCACTGCTTCGTAGCTGGGACTGGAAGTTCCAAAGAATCTCTGTTTGTTAACAAGAATTGTCCGAGATTTGTGTCATTAATGTTATCGAGATGATAATTTTGTGAATGCTACCACAAATGTTACTGTGGTTAATATATGATTCATCCTCAGAATCTTGTTGCAGCCTGACAAAAAAAGGTAGGCCTACCTACACTGTTTACGTTACTAACTTTTTGTGATGCATAGTAATAGTTTTAAGGATGGATGGTGTTTATTATATTATGAGATTGACAAAAATGCTTAAAAAATTGCAATAAAAGAGTCCTTTTGCCCAAATATTCTTTATTTAGGACTGACTTAAATATAATTTTACACACTCATCATTCCAGACTCCTATACGCCTCGTGTTTAAAAACAAGTTCTTCTACAAACCTAAGAAGTGACAATATACAAAAACTCACAAAATATATTTCAATCTGTTAATAAAATTAAATTTTTGTTTGCCAACATTTGGGGATCTTTTTTTTATTACTAATATTTTTTATTACTTCTTGCCCGTTTGCTGCTCTCCTGAGTTTTTCACATGCTACAGAGAACAATTTACTTTGGAAACAATGTGTCAAATGTAAAGAGCTAATTATTACAATACTGAAACGCACACAAGAAAATTTCTTTATTAGGGATTATACAAATTAATGTAGGGTTAATTGCTGGATATTACTCTTCAGGACATAAAAAAAATCTTTTGAACGAACCCAAATTATCCTGGAGAACTACATGGAATATTAGTGCAATAATATAACATAATTTGTTGTCGAAATATAACCTTTTTCCATGCAGTCGTAGCAAGAAATATCATTATTCCTTTCTTCAGATTATTTGCGAAATATGACAGATCTTTGTTTGATATGTATGTCGTTTACGAAAAAAAACATGTCAGAAATATCATAGGTTTTGGTTGTTATAAATTGTTATACTTGTCTTACAGTTGGTCATTGTTCCTTCAAATTTGACTGAAGCCTGCACATATGAGATCTTCAGATGTAGTGGGTCTTATAGTCCATTAAATACTACATTTGCCATGAAATTAAACTGTTCGTTTATCCTTGTCAAATGCAGCCATTAAATTTTCGAGAATATTTTATTTTATGTTTATTATTTTTATTACAAACACGATTCACGGCATATGAAAAATCTTTGAGAAGGGGTACTTAAATTTTGGTTTTGAATTCTAATGAGTATATATTTTTTTATCATGTATTTAATGGGTAGTTTCTTGTTTCAGTACACAAGCATAGTAGTGGTTTTGATATAGAAGTGATTCTGAATAATTATAATTCAAATCAAAACGAAAACTACTTACCTGCAGTAAAGTAATCTGTCAGAACAGTTATTTTTTCTTTAATTGAAGTGTTATATTAACATTCTTTAGATTGCCTACGTTCAGAATTTGAATTAAATGAACTGTACAAACAGTATAACTATCACATAAAGAAGAAACATGATTTTCAGCTTTTATTTAATAAGTGCGTAATTTGTTAAATTATTAATGTTAGCGATTTTGAACACAAATGTTATTTCACCAAATGTACACACAGACTAGATTGCAATATTCAGTATCATTATGTAAATATGAACAAAAGCATATATAATATTTTTTCTTCTTTGTATACGTTACATATACGAAAATATAAACATAAAATTTTCAGATACCACAAAACGACAGATATTATGCTATGTGTAGGAGTCCTTCGTGTTTGTTCACTCTCAGAAAAAAGTAGTCCTTATATTACTCTTTAGCACATCCACTTACATGTAAATTGGATGTGTTTTGATTTGTTCCTGTACTGAAATCAAAAGAGAATGATGTCAGCGCTCTATTAATATTTCTTTAAATTATCCTTGAACTTCATATTATTTGGTATTTTGCCTAATCATTTATTTTTTCTATTCGAACATGCTCTAGTTATGCTTAAATATTTCGTTTATTAAATTTGAAGTTGTCAAACAAACTTTATCAACTGAAAATAGCGTAATGTTTAAACATTTACCTCTAATTTTATTTTATAATATTTGTTTAAAAAAATAATATTCTTAATGTTTATTAATTATTGACGTACATAATATTGTGAAAATTCTTAATTCCAGTTAACAAAATGAAAAACGTAATTTGTCTATTATTATATGTCTTTCTCGACTTTCGAGTTATGTATCGATTTGTCGCGCAAGGCCATGAAGTCTGGAACATACATTGGTATATAAAGGTTTCCGCTAAAGTCACTTCCTTCTCCTACGCATTATTGCCGTACAGCATGTAGTCAGCTCAATATATTATCTTGTGAAATCTTCCTTCACCCGTGTGATGAAACAGTTTTTTTATCCGCCAATTTGGGTAAGTTCGTTTGCGAATATTTTCTTTTATTCGACCGTGATCGTATTTTGTGTTTAAGGTCCTTTTGCAAGCTCATTTTTATATTTTCCAGCGGTTTCCCGTTTCGCTTGATGGCTTAACCTCTTGGCCAATGTTTCATCATTATTGGGATGTGAGCCGCACACCAATTCGTGGTATGGTCGTTTTGAACGATAATTCCACTTCTTTGGCCAGCACCGCAGTAACGTCTGAAATATTTTGGCCGTCCAAGTAACCTCTGGATTATTTTTTTATCCTACTGCATGTGCTTAGGAGTGCTCCGAACATTCTGTTTTATGAAGCGACGTCAATAGTTTAATTACTAACTATATTTTATTGAAACTGTTCAACTACAGAATTTGTTTCCTTTTAACTTTATTAAAAGCAAGTAATGATTTAACAAAATAATTTTTTTGTCGTAATATATAACATTAAAGAAGCGATCGCGGGTACTTGATGATAAAGCCATTGACATATTATAATAGCATTTAACAAAAGTAAATTCCAGCTTCTTCACTATTTATCTATTTATACTCACCATATAAAACACTTTAAAAATATGTCAGTAAAAGTAAGAAAAGAAAAGTGTAAATATGTATGGTTTGTCTGTAGTTGGCAGGAGAGAACAAATTTAAATAACTTTTATTTTTAGAAAATTTCAAGTGGTTTTCTCCCTCAATTATTATGATCCATAATAATATTATTTTATAACTATAATGTCTGCTGTCATTAGTATGCACTCGTCGCCTGTTTCGTTTTCTCGGAAAAAGGTCAAGTTCGAGCTAGATGATGAAATAAGGATTTATAGGAAGTGGGTTGGTTCAGTTGGAGATTTGCATATTCTTGGTCACGTAGAGCTTGTGTGCAATGCCTGAAAGGGAATAAAGTTTGTTTTAGAGAATACCGTTCAGTATTTCTAATTCTGTTGTAACATAACCTCAATTCCAATACTTGCGGCCAGCCAACTTAGTTCTACCGCTGGCTGCCACGTTCAAAACTGGTTAACATGGGGAAAATAGCATTGTTGATAAGAGGTTTTAACCTGGTTTCTTATATTCTTTGCTTCCCGCTTCGGTTCTTACCTTTTCGTTGTTGTTATCTATGGGATTCTCGTAACAGTTGCATGGTCCGTGGAATAGTGTCGTAACTCTCATTCTCTCTAGCGTACACCACAAGTGAACAATATATATCGTACACTTTTATATATATTTATACATATACACATACCTTTTGTAAGAAGTAAAACAGGAGCACGCCCATAATTTATGCTTACAGTGGTAAACACTACTCTACACAGAAATCTAAAAATCGAAATACCACCTTCCATTTATGTGCCATCCTTGCGTTGTAACTAGAGTACCTATGTGTACTCAAGTTCACGACACGAAGGTGCTACATAAGATAATATAAATATATATATAAAATGACATCAGTCATGTAATTTCATTTTCAAATCTGCGTACAGACAGTGGCGCGAGACTGGTTCTACTGCACTAAACATGCCTCACAACGACATGCGTACAACGTCAGAACGCCCAGGTTTGAGGAAGAAGTTTTTGAAGTAATGCCCGATTCACAATCGACTAACACAATTAATATCGCTAGTATAATGCACCCCAGTCTACAGAGTGTTTCGACGATTCTTCTCGAATAATAGCTGTACTAGTATCATCGTTGAAAGTTGCAAGCCACGGAACAAACTGATTTCCAGAAAAGAGTGGAATTCGCTTACTGGTTGCTGCACCACTGCATGGACAATACTGACTTTCCCCGCTTTGTGTTGTGATGGATGAGGCTACTTTCAGACCTGATGGTGTTTTCTACTGTCAAAATAGAGATATTTGAAAAAAAGACAACTCACATGAAATGGTCGACTGCCGCCATCAGGAAGCATTTTCAGATAACGTCTGGGCCGGAATTTTCGGAGAAACCCTCATTGGACCCAACGTTTTGCACCATGTTTGAATGGCCACCTTTATTGGCGAGTTTTGAAAGATATACTGCCCATTTTGTTGGAGAATACGGATTAATAAGTGCGCCAACGCATGTGACACCACCATGACAGAACCAAATCACACTTTAATTTGAAAGCTTGCCACCACCTACCCGCCGCATTTGATGAGTGTTGTACAGGCAGAGATGGGGCAGTGAGGTGGGCATCACATTCCCCAGACATGACACCATCCGATTTCTTTCTGTGGGGTGATCTCAAAACACTGGTATCTTAGGCGCCGATGGAAACAGCACGTTAACTTTGATTCCAGCCTACCGATGCCTCTGCCGTCACTTTCAAAATCCCTCAGACCTTTGACCAGGTCACACAATCCATCTTGCAACGCTACAATTTGTGTAACAATGTTGGTGATCGCCATTTTGAACAGTGCCTGCGAATAACACAAACTGGTGTTCCGTACGACAGTCTTGGTCCCCCAACATTTCCCACTATCCAGGTGAATAGTGGTAGGCTTCCGTTCACAACATCCACTTTCATTCCCTTTTCTACATACAGCAATGGTATTGTGCTCTACATGCCGTTGTAACGTACGGCTAGGCAGGTTCAATACCTAGCTGGCAACGTATAGCAACTTTTCAATAGTTGCTTTATCTCTCGAAGAGGTTTCACCTCAGTGTGTTACATCAAAGTAACGTATTGTGTGCTTTTAAAAAAACACGATTACTTCATTATAAAAATCGATAAATACCCACTGGGGACACATTTATTTCGTTAATAACACGAAACACCGTAATTTCCTAATTACGGCCGATATTGATAAAATCTTATCGTTCACAGACGGCAGTTATTAAATCTGGCTTACACTATTCACAATTTTTTTATTTTTTATAATACGTAACTTCTGACCGATCCAAGTGATGCTGTGGTAAAAGTTCGGGTCCCCATCCGGCCATCTTAATTTCGGTTTTCCATTGTTTTTCAAAACTACTTCCGGCAGATGCTGTGATCTTACCTTACTACAGCCGTGGCCGATTCCTTTCCCGTTCCGTCTTCTCTATGCAACATATTCTGTCTATAATAATATCGCTGTCAACGTGACGTTAAAACCTACCTATGTAGTTTTAGACATTTTGCGAATAACTAATTTTAATTCCCAATTTTCAACTCTATCTTAGTTACTTAATTACTCTCACTGTCTCCTCCCTCTCCATCTCTCTCTCTCTCTCAATAATTGCGTCAAGTAAAAATATGTTTCCTACCTAATATCTGTAATGAATCATTTCTTATTTTGTACCTGGTGTTTCAAGATTCCGCTATATTTCATGACATTGTTTACAAAGGCTTACTTAGGGTTATTGGATCAATTTTACACTTTTCAAGGCCCTTATTAGCAACGACAGCAAACAACAATCAGTCCATTTGCTGAATGCGACAGTCGGAGTTTGGCTGCCGTCTCTTTTCTTATTATCTTATCTTCAGCTATGCGGTTTCGCGGTGATTCAATCGTGCGAGCGAAATACTCACCTTTCTTTACTCCTGCTCGTTAAAGTAGCAAAGTATCCTGTAATTTTCACGTGAAGTTCACATAGCGCAATGTGTCACGCTATTATTTAATTATCTGGTGCGGGCGGGGGTGGTCTTTGTAAATACGAGCACCATAATTACATGACAGTTTGTTTAAAGATAATCTGTACTTTAGACTTTACTGCGCATCGAATGACGTGCACAGCTCTATAAAAAAATCGGCGCGTGGCTGTGATGGGAAAAAATGGTCATGGGTTAGGTGGTAACATTTTCATAGGTTTATGGGAATAAAATAAAAGTTTCGAAATTATTACCTTGATTTTACGACCAAAATCGGCCGACCTAGACGGTGTCTGTCGCTTGTTACTAAAACCTGTTCGTCTGCACATAGTAGTCGCGAGATATACTAGTCGGAATTCCTTCGGCCCTCACCAAAGTAGCCGGCAGTAGCTACGGGCCGCCACCCACATCACGCAAATGCGCGGTGCCAACTCAAGGATTTTTTCGCATTAAAGTTGAATCCCCGATCGAACGAGACCTCGTGGCATATGATTACGGATAACTTTCAATAAGCATCAGGGTCAACCTTCGGCGCATGCGAATTGGCACATGCTCCTAGACAAACGCTTACGACAGCCTCATGCAACTCGGGAATATTTTCCGAAAACATAACATCACAGAGTGAGAGAAATTAAGTAATGGGCTCTCGCAAGTGTGAAATTTCTCATTGCACCATAGTATATATAATCTGGGCGCTCTGCGACAGTTCTTAGGCATCAGGAGCCAGCAGCCACCAGCCATGATGTCACATCCGGTGTTTTCGGCTGGGAGCTTGTGGCGTGTGACGACTATGATATCTACAAAATGGCCTGTTTCACCCCAAAAATCACCACAGAAATTAAATTTTTTTGCCAAAAACTCTTCGTCACCAAAAAAATCCAAAAACCATTAAAAAATATACCGATCGAGTCCTCAAATGAGCACAGTACATTCGAGGCTGTGCGATACGAGAACCTTAAAGTATTTAGAGGTGCAAGCGTATTCGAGGCTCTTAGCGGAATGAGCGACTTAATACCACGAGAGTAGTTAGATATAGTATGTTCGATACCAGCGTCATGGCAGAGAGGCCGGGAGGTGGAAGCTTGGTGAGGAAATGACAAACCTCATGCGTTTGCATTCGCTTCGGGGGGCGGCCATCTTGGCAGCCAGTGTCATTCGGAGGCGGCCATCTTTGCAGCCAGTGCCAAAATGTGCAAAAATGTGCAAAAAATTTAAAAATTTTCAAAAAATTAATTTTTTACAAAATTAATTTTTCTAAATAAATTTTTCAAAAGTAACATTTTGAAAAGTTTGATTCAATATTTCAAAATATTGATTTAATATTTCAAAATATTAATATAACTTTTCAAAAGTTCCCAAAACTTATGTTTTCTCGCTTATTCCCTGGCGGCCATGTTTGTTCATGGAGGCTCCCTAAGCCAATGCCAAGGGTCGGCCATGTTTGTTGTTGCTCCCAAAGACGATGCCGTTATGTAATGCTCTGGCATGCAAGGGAGGGTACTGCGGTGAAGTAATGGGTAGAGCGCAACTCCAGGCTCTCGCATTCACATACCCACGATGGCGGCGCCTCCCAACAGACAGTTTCACGCTCATGCATTCCAAAGGAAGGGTGCCACGGTGAAGTAATGGGTAGAGCGCAACTTCACGCTCTTGCATTCACGCACCTATGGCGGCGTCTCCCAACAGAAACGCTAGCCAGGACATAGCTTCGGGACTTCATGCATTCCAATGGAAGGGTGCCGCATTCCCAAAAGAGATGCCGTAGATGCCAAGTTAAATGTAAAGCTCTAGCATGTCTAATTCAACGGGGCCGCAGTAGCATAGTGGATAGAGTGAATGTTAAAACATCACGCTCCTGCATTCTCAGGGAGTGATGCAGTGGATAGAGCGCAGCAGCTCCCAAGAGTCACGCCAGCAATGAAAAAAAAATGTGCTATAGAGCCCTGCACGTGTGTTAACAAAAATATTATACACATATATATAAGTCCTACCATCATGTGTGTTAACCCCCCTCCCATTCCGACACTGGTCCCCGTCCCGTGAGAGAGAGACAAAAATATTATATATACATATATATGAATATATATATAAGTCCTACAATCACACACACACCCTTCCCTCTCCCAGCAGCAGCATACGTACATACACGTGTGATCGCGCCCGCGTCACACACCCTAGCCTATCAACACTTACCTTATGCCGCGTTAACCTCCCAATTACCATCTACATGGCATAACCATGTAGATGGGTCCCGGGCTTGGAACCGGGCAGTACACTATTCCTATGACACTACCAATATATATATAAAATATATATATTGGTAACATCACAAATATAGTGTACCGGCTGGTTACAATGCTGCAGCCAATGGAAAAGTGAGTGCTTTAGGCAATGGGAAAATAAATGTATATATAAAATTTGAGGATGAGAAGAGCACTACAGTGTCCTACCAAGACCGTGCGAGGGTGGGAAAAAAGATAGATGGAGTCACATGTGTGACTCCATCTATCCAAGCAGTATGGTGGATAAAGCCATACACATACATGACAAAGAATAAAAATAATATGAACAACTGGAATTGACACAAGAAGAAGTATGGTGGAAACCACCACACGTTAAAGTAGCGTGACAAGACGACTTAATATAAAAAAACAGGAGCTGTACAAAACAAAGCATGAACAAAGCAAGTGTGTCAAGGTGGTGATGAACATCTTGGTAGGACATCTGGGGAGTTGGAACCAAGAGATAGATGGAGTCGCAGACGTGACAATATATATCACTAGCAAGAATATCTCGTGTGCAGAAAGTTGTAGTCACATAAGTGACAATATATATGTAGAGCAGTACCATGAGGTTATCAATAATGGATAACATACAAAATGTACACCAAGCTGACGGCGGTTGGCAAACGTACACTTACATACGTAAAAAATTACCATGTTATACAGCATGTTGTGAAAAACATGACTGTTGGTATACCTAGCAAGGCGACAATGGCTTGCATGTTCTCCAGTATACCTCTGAGAAAATGAAAAAAAGGACAGGACGTTCTGGTAACAAGCCTGGCAAGTAAGATGAGCGCTTGCATGCGCTCCAGCATGTTACCACCAAGTATACCTGGCAAGGAGAAAACTGCAACCCTTGCAAGGGCTACAGTACACTGAATCAGACAGTGCATAGGCCAATAAAATAGTATACCTGGCAAGCCATCCGGTCTTGCACGAGGTCCAGTATACTTCAGGAAACAAACTGATGATCTACCTGACAATGTTAGGAACGTGGCACTTGAACGCGCCGTAGTAGACTATCAGGCAGCACACCTGGCAAGCCTGCAACACACTTGCATGCGCTACAGCATGCTTATCGAGAAATATGGCTACCAAAAATACCCCTCAGCAATATACCTGACAAGCGGAATACGAAGACGCCTGTCAGTTCTCCAGTACACGCTGGGAGAAATAACACTCTCTCCGAGACGACATACATACATAACTACATAGGCCTGACCCAGAGCTGTTTTTTTTATGGCTGATGACAATAGGGGACGGTATGAATGGCATCATCCAGGACTTTTCGCTTGTGGTCCATCCACGAAAGCGCTTGTTTGTTCGCGCGCTCGGTGTAAACTTCGTGGTGGTACGAGCGAATACTAGCGACCTGTATTCTCATGCAGCACTGGGCCAAAAGGATGCGTCGATAATCGTCAAACGTTATCGTGTTTTCAACTACGCATCTCTGTATCCCCTTCGCGCATTTCACCACCATATTTTGGCAACAGTACGCATACAGCTTCGCCTGCAACCCGACAAAATCAACCATAGCATTACCCGTGCACTCATCCGTAAACTTCCCAATCACCCTGGAGTTGACTAGAGAATAGCAGGGATGAGTGGGAGGGTAGCCGCTAGTGTCGAACTCCAACATGAGCGCCGGGTCAGAGGCGAGGTCGCTGTAAAAGTCAGCACAGTCGAGATCCATTATAAAGGAATCTGTGTCCATATAGGAGAGACTGACACTGCTCCCATACCGCGCTCGCATGACGTAGTAAAAGCGGTACATAAGTGTCTTTGACAGGTCGAGTACGGCAAACCCCGCGTATATGGGCTTGTCAAATTTTATGCTCTCTTGCCATAATTTGACTAGGGACAACAACTCACCGTATATCGTTCTGCATTTGAATGCAGGTTTAGAAATTAATTTCTTCGCCCGAACTTCTCTACACACGAGATCCATATGCTGTCGTTTGCACTTATTTTCCATAAGTTTGCAGTACGTTGCGTTATTCATAAATTTAAAAAAGTCCTTCTCGAAGGCGTTTGTGGCTGCCTGACGTTTCGTCGTATTCTTGTCTATATACGGCTTTATACACGCCTTCTGCTGGAATTGAAGGACACGGTGAACAGCCTTCAGCCGCAACCCATGATCCTATGCTTGCTTCAGAGTATGGTGATGTACAATATAATGAAGCTTGCTTTCCAGGGTCGTCATGAGTTTAGCGTGTTTGGACCCGGGGGGACGCTCGTTTACTGGCAAGAAAGGAAGTTCCAAATGCGCTTCGTGAAGAGCGGGAGGGTATTCTACATCTACCTCCAGTATGTAGCCGACATATCCGTCGTCCGGCATGCTCATCACATCGATGTTCGTGGCGGTCCATTCGAACCTGGCATATGGGAGTGGCAAAGACATCGCCCAACCGTATAGATTATTGGCATCTACATACTGCAGGTAGGTAGATGGCTTGCTGGCATCATACGTCTCAGGTATATGCGTATTATTGGCCACTGTGTGTCGCTTAACACATTGAGCCACCCATCCCCGGATACATGCTTCAATAAGCAGGTGCATATCATAGTCGCAGATCAAATCTAATTCCACCTGCGTCTTGTGCAACATCGCGTCAATTGAGAATCCGGGCAAGCTAACGTAGTGCACACAGTCGAGACTGTATGTGCGTCGACAGAGCCCGTGGAAATTCTCGAAGACGTCACACAGAATCAACACGTCCGTCTTCAAGTAGAGCTCCGAATAGTCTCGGAGGGTGCGACAGACGAACACGTCCTAGACGGCTTGTGCATGCTGGTAGTCTTCCGCGCTGACATTCCCCCCAGTAAGCCTATTATAGAATGACACTATAGCAGGTAACCTCGGATCGGCGAGCCTCTCCCACGAGCTAACATAATCGAAGAGAAAGACACCTTTCCAGGTTACCAGCTCTAGCTCACGCTCTATCGTGAAGAAGCAAGATGTTGTGTGGAATTCGCCGGACAGCAGATTCTGCGCGAGTTGCCAGGCTGGCAGACATAAACCTATATGTATCAATAAACTGTATAGTGAACTTGTCGCCCAAAATTTTACTGAAGGTGATTAAATTTTCCTCTGTATGTGGAATGATAAATATGTCCTGGGTATCATAACCAAGCTGCTTAATAATGAAATTGGCATCATTCGTCAAGTTATGGAAGAGTATCGGCAGTCTCTGGGGCCGGCGACCGAGCTTGTTGCAGTTATTACATGATGCTCCAATAAAACTGCCAGTGAAATTGTGATAGTCATGTACCTTTCGGTTGGTGTAGGTGAACATGCCAGAACAGTGGCAGCAGGTAGTGGCTAGAGCAGACCCAGCCTGTTCCCAATGTGTTAGTGATCGCATAGGTTCAGACTGGCTATATATGTCTTTCATCAGGAGACCTATCCTAACCACCTATTCCATGAAGCGTTTCGACGCACCTTCGCCCGTGTAAATGGTTACACCCGGGGGTAGGCTGGTCATCTTGGAGGCCAGAATAATATTATTGTCTACATTGACGTATAAGCCATAAGAATAGGGCTCATGTTTTTGGTACCTATATATGTAGGACACGTCCGGGTTCGGTTGACTTGTCTGCACAGGCACCAGCATCGCCTCGAAGTCTGCATATGCTACAATAGGTACCTTTTCGCCGTTTTGGAAATTCTGGAACTTGAGCAAAGGCGGCTTGCCGCCCGCGGCAGGCTGCGGCATGTCTGCACGAACAGCACCATGATCATTACAATACCGCGGGTGCTCTGCAGACTTTCGGTGCCCGTCAACCTGGCCACACGCAATTGATTATCATATGCTTTGAAGCAGCCCTTACAGATATCGACATGCTCTGCGTGTGACATCACCTGGGAACGAACCAGTCGCGAGAAATTCTTAACATAAAAATAGTGCGAGTTCTGGTCCTCCGCAGTGGTGAGCAGCAGCAAATCAAAGTGCTGGGCCAGTTCCATATCTGACACCCATATCGGCACTACTTTCGTATTCTCGTCGAGTGCGTAAATATTAACGGTGACCCCCGGATTAGCTATCTCAAATCGAGCTATTTAATGTTGAGGCATGGGGAAATCTATGGTGGAAAAGTCGAAGCGCGTCTCAAGCCTGATGTATTGTTGGTTAATGCGCTGCGGGTGTCCCCCCTCTGCAAAGCATGCCAGTTTCGCACATTTAAAGCACTGCTGGTCAGCATTGTGCAGGTTGATAGTCGCTCCTTTCTCCGCGAAACATGCTGGCAAGGGAATGTACGAAGAGACTCTTAGGGGATCGAGCTTATTTACGTGTAACTGGACCCGTTTCACGACAGTGAGGGTCCAGCCGCTGCCCTTCCCCATATAGTCACGCTCCTTGTGACAGATCTTTGCAGTGGCGGCCAACACCGCCTCCTCGATGTCAGCAACATTAAATACAGGCACATTCTTCGTCTTAAATGCACGATGATGTACCTTGCCATCGTGTGGCTCCGGTTTTCCATAAACGCACTGGAGAAATAAATTAAATTTCACCGCTCCCTGGTTCTCGACTTCCTGCTTGAGTTGGCCAATTATTTTCAATTTCATACTCTCGAGGTAGCCGCAAATCTCTACAGCTGCCCTCGAGGTATTCTCCGCGACGTATGTTCTCATAATGCCATCGAACACGCTTTCCAATTCCACGAACCCATGTGAGTTGCCCTCGCCAGCCCCAGTGGCAGTGAAGCCTCGACGAGGGCTACTCTCGCTCGCAAGAGCCTGAATTGCATGAGAAGGCCCTGGCTGTGGGCTTGCCACTCGTGCGTGCTTCGCCGGCCGGGAGGTAGGGTTAGCAGCACCGGAGGACTTTGCACCATGGGCATGAAGACGATCGGCTCTGGTAAACTGCCGGCTGCAGGTCTTACATTGTAATGGTTGAACTGTGGAATTCGCCCAACATGTGCGTTCATGGCGTCGCAAGAACGCCCGAAGCCCTCATTGCAGAATGCGCAGTTGGGCGAGCAGCCAGTCTGATCACTCCTGTACAAACCATCCCATGCCCTATGAGATGTTCGGCACATGAGAAGGAGCGTCCACACCGCTCGCACAAATATTGGGTCGGCTGCCAGAATGGATTGTGAGAGCAATTATGCTCGTGCCGCAAACCATTCCAGCGAACAGTAAACATCCGGCCACAAAAACCACACTGTACTGCAGGCCTACATATATTATGAGGGGGAGTTGGCAAATGCAGCAGAGAATGGACTCAACGCTGGTGACGATGAAGTGCTAACTTCCATCTCTGAATACACTTAGGGGGTGGTGGTGGTGCCCGATGATGGGTGATATCCTATGAAACAAACCCCACCCCATTTCCAGGTTAGTTCGTAAAAACTACGTGTGTGACATTAAACACGAAACAGCACACCTAGTACACGCACGCAACACTTTAAGTAAATTACAAATAAAACTAAAAGGTGTGTGTCTATATATTTATATAGAGTGGGAATAAACATGCAAGTGAGTTCGCCGGGTCTCGACCCCGGGAGTCCTACGCCTAGGGGATGCGTTGAACAGGGAGGAGGGAAACAGTGAAATGGTAGGCATCCTCCTCCTCCCGAGTCTCGAACCTGGGGCCTTAACCTGCAGGAGACG
>NQII01002209.1:97828-209313 GCA_002778355.1 Clitarchus hookeri
CCCGGCAACAAGTGAAAGTGCAGCGTTCCGCGAGACAGTATATATAACCCCCTGGCACAATAGACCAGCACGGAGAAACTCGTCACAGCACGGAGAAACTCGTCAACCAGTTGTCACTGACCTTGTGCAGGCGGAGGACTCAGGTGTGGCTTGTCACACACAGAGTACTGCGGTACTTGTATGTATCATCACTAGCAAGTCGTGCCGCCACCCAGAAAATACCTTTTTCGCGACTGGCGCCTTGGTGATAGGCAAGCAGTAATGTGTCTGTGTACTGTGTTTTGAGGTTACTGTAAAATAGCATGGGGTTTTAATTTGTTATGACAGGTCTGTCTCTACACTCTGCAAAAAGAACACATAAGTTTCTGAACACACATATATATTGTAACATATAAACGTATATAACATGGTGTGATTACACCTTACAGGAAAGATATTGTTTGTGGTTAAACGCACACAAATCGTGTTTCAATTGCCCTTACGCGTGAATACCACCAAAACCAGTAATTGTCAGTTGTTACACACACACACAAAATAAAGTACGAAGAAATAGGTATTACAATTCCCTTTTTCATTTGCAAACAAAACAGTCGTGATTGACCAAAACACACACACACATAGAGTCTCACAAGAAGTATGTACATTGTGCCTTCTGCCATTTGCATTGTTAATATAATCGTACATCAAGCACGGATAATTATATATACATATTCAATACCTTTTATGCGAAACAAAGGGCATGTTTCAATTACATTAACAATATAAGCAAAACATGTTGTTTGTTAAAAAAATATTACAAATAAAACTTTTTTGTGTAACCCCATCTGCGAGCGCAACAGTAAGTAGTTTTAAGAAAATCTCCATAACTATACAATATAAAGCAATGATTGTCACACACAATTCTAATTGTTGTAAAAAGCACATTATTATTGTTAAACACATTCCAAATAAAACCTTTCAGCACTACACATTTGCAGGTAGTATATTGAAGAGCTGTATCAGTACGGTTTTCCGCTCTGCAACAGCTAAATGTCTCACGTNTTACGTTTGGAGGCGGCAGGGGGCGGCCGGACAGTGTCACCGGTGAAGTCAATCACAACGGCAGAACCCTTCTTCGTACGTTATGGGGCGGCAGCAGGCATCGGCTGGGTGTCAACTTCCATCACGGCAGCAGCAGTAGGAACAGACGTCTCTGGCATCGGAACATAGTTGGGAAGGTGATCTCGAATCGCATGGTGAAGCAAAGCATGCGTAATCACTTCATTCGCTCCACAAGACAAGGGGGTGTCTGTTCGCATATTGTGAACTACACATATNCTCGAATCGCATGGTGAAGCAAAGCATGCGTAATCACTTCATTCGCTCCACAAGACAAGGGGGTGTCTGTTCGCATATTGTGAACTACACATATCCCCAATACATTGCAGTCGATCATCTGCTGACACATCTCGTATGAAACAGGCGTGTGGGCAAACAGCCAATGTGCTATGGCGTCACACTGTTCACTATACGAGCATGCATCTGGAGTGGTGGCGGCTGAATCTCCTACGGCTGCAAGTTCATAGGTGATGGCGCCGTCCCCAGGCGTCACACTGCTGAAGGCGGTCTCCGGACGGAACCGTACGTTCATCTCGAGCACACACCTAAGTCGACTGGTAGGTAAACAGTGCGTTTATATAGCATCTACACAGCGTCGGCACGAGCTTTGATCAATAGCGGAAGGCGTGCAAGTAGATTGTACACAGCCTGGCAGCAGCATTTACACTTGCCCTGACAAGTCAGTTCACCCTCGACCGACACCGTACCAACTTCACTCTTCAATACGTAGTAATAAAACGGCTGTTGGTGTTGTTTAGGCATTACTTATATACGGCCTCCCACAACCACATACATGAAGCAAGTGAAGCACTTGTTATTTCAATTGAAGACACAACATACCTTAGCAGCGCATGGTAGAGTCCATTTACTACCGCAGTCTACCAGCATGGTTGTATGTATGTGCCCCGTTCACTCTTCGGACCAGCAGTGGGTAGAGCCGGTATTGACATCGCGCAGGACATAGTTCAATTTCTTGCTCCCATGAAGGCGTTTATTACGTAGTTCGGTAATATCTTCAATTTTGGCACATGTTGCTAGAATGCGGACATTTACAGGCAGCTCGCTGTTTGGCCGGAGATTGAAGACAGCACACTGTTCGCACTTGTAGCAGGGCAGGATGTCCCAGTGGAAGTTGTCCCAGGTGTCGTGATATCCCCACAAATGATTGTCACTGTCACAGATCTGCACTTGCTCGTGTCCCAGCTCAGGTTTAAACACTACTCTTCTATAACCAATAAAGTAACTCGAGTACAAGTTCACATCATCCGGCAGAAATGTCACACAGTCATGTACGTTAAATGTATTGCACATGACGGACGATAGTTCTCTTCTGAATGATACACAAATGTCTACTGCGGCATGTTCAAACACTTGTCCCTTCTTATATTGTCGCCAGGTAAGCCTCACAAGTTAACGGAGAACACATAGACGTCCAAGTAATTTTACCTCTGTTCATGCAGGTCATATGTCTGTCGCCGGTACAGCACTCTTTCCAGCGGGTAATTACACTGGCAGTGGCAGCATCGCAAAGTTCATAAGCCTTTGCATGAGTAAACCAAACCTGGCGTATATACTCGGTGCCTGCTTGCGTCAACAGAGTACTGAGTGTGCACAGCAGCGTAATTCAGGGCCTTAGGTGATATACTGCACATGATGTTACATTACACGGTATCGAGAGAAAACTATCCTCATTGGTACGACACGCCCAGTTTTCAAGTCTGGTACAGCATTCTACCTGGGCAGGCTGACCAGGGTTTTGAAGTGAACTCTCCTGTAGCCAACCGTGACTTCGCCCTCGTTCATGACTATCGGGTTGAATGTTGCTTGCATGGTTGCAGAGAGCTGTCCACGAACTAAGTGCAGTGGTGCTGGGTAGACCACCATGGAAATATGTAAGACAAAATTAAAAAAAATTCCGAGGCGGTGGTGGGGTTATGTATATGACAGTAACAAAATTTATATGCGCTAGGAGCGTCTTTATGAAAATAATACGGCATGCATAGACCGTCCGTGGTCAAAGGGCTTAATACCCGCATAGCTAAACCGGATGTGGACGTTTTCAGCTTGACCATATCGCTATCGGTGATTAGTTGTATGTACCGAGTCGGCAGCCAGATGCGGAATTCCTCGTCTAACATGCACGTGACACACTTGCCATATACAGTCTCGGTCCACCAGAAATCGGAGGCTAAGAACAGCTTTCCTATGACTAGGTCTGACAGCTTCGTGGACTGCCCCATCCTGTTCAGCTTGGTGAGGAGTCCTTCCATTGCTGCTGCTGCTGCAGTGTAGATACCGGACTAGTACTATAGTTACTTCCATCGCAGGCTGCCCTATTTATATTGGTCCGAGCGGTGTTTTTTTGACAATAAGTTGACCCTCGCAGCAAGTTTCCCCCTTCCAATGCCTTAACGGCAGAGCATTCAGGCACAGACATGTGCGGCCAAGCCTGCAAGCGGTGCACATGGGGAGGATATTCTTTATATATCGTTCTCGCATTCTTCGAAATGAAGGGCAGTTAGCCTCCTCTGTTTGGAGGTCACAGATTTTTCGGATCGTGTCGCAATAGGTGCTTAAATGACACTTCTGCTCCAGCCCGGCCATGAAGACAGTCTCGCTCCCGTTTAATAATGCGCTAAGTACATCTCGCACTTTGTCGTATTCTACATAACCCACACTCCAATTAATACCATCATAGTATTGTTCCAGCCATATATTTGTTACTTTGCTTTTAACGTCTAGCTCATGCCATGGAAATGGTGGTAAGAACGTGTGTGATTCTATGTGCCTGTCGACATATGCCACGCAGATACGTTTTATAATGAACCCTCACTGCGAGACGAAGCCCTGAAAGTTCACGTACATTCTGCCGGTCGGGAAGTGACTGAAGTATAGTCGCCACTTACGTCAGTACTTAAACTATCCTGTCTCGCACGTTGTACGTTACGAGTCTGTCGTGAAATATTAACGCATAGGCCTGGGTAGAGGGCGGAAAATTCACCGCGGTGGATATTTCAATCTTACAGTCTACCATGCCCGATTTAATTCTATCATCCTGTTTACTAACATCAAATACCAGTAGGGGTGCCGTGTTCATAAAGGCGTTCGGTTCGAGTGTGGGGGCCTGCATTTGTCCATATTAAGACCTCTGGAAGTCTGCATACATTTGATAAGGGACAGTTTATGCACTGTTTGTAATATCAGTGTTCAAATCACCGTACAGGTAAGCCTCTGAGTTTAAAAAAAAATTATGTGCTTAATATTGACGTGATCAAATTTCGAGCAGTCTGTATTAAGGACATTTCGCCTGCTTTTCTGAAACGCAACAATTATTTAACTCGGTTTTTCACTCGTGAAACTAGTTTTAATGTTCAAATTTACGCTCGTGGAGGCAGGAATATTCTGGTACATCTCTTAAATCCATGTACGAAACATAATATGTAAGTTCCTTTATTTTTATGCATATTTCATTAATATTACGTGTTCAGACATGTTGACCAGCACGTGCGGCAATAACCAGACAATCGCGCATATTGCTACGTCGCTGCTTCTGCGCCCGTGTCCTCGAGTGCGTTAGCTTGCGTGTTTGCCATGTGAATAACTAACTCTTGCTTGGAATTAATAATCACATGCTCGTAATCTTCCGTGAACCCCAAAAGTAAAGCTAGTGGTATACAAACTTCGAATTTCTTGTTCGCATAGACAGGGACCTTTAACTCATCGTCAATGCTCCAGCCTGCCATTTTGGCGGCGGGCTATTGGTTATGCATTAATGACAGATAGTTCTTTTTGGTTGCTGTAATTCCAACATCACGTGTTGCAACGACCTCACATCCATTCAGTTAATACGCAATTCTACTTGTCATGTGAAGTATACCGTTTCTAATGATTTTAGTCGTCACGGGAAGCATTTTGCCTGTCTTCGTCAGTGTTCCCCGGAAGCACAAATATTTGTTACATGGCGCTGTGTATATATCTTGGTTTTGCACCGGGATTCGGACCTCGGACGAAGGCACGTAGGGGCCCGGAATATAGGGTGAATAAGTGTGGATTTCAGCTTTGGTGATCGCGTGTTCGAACACCGCCGGCTCCGCAACGTTTAATATTCCCACTCCATGCTTGATCATCAGGCCCAATCTTCTAAGGAAACGCACGTTTTCAGGTTTTAGTGCACTGTGTGCTCGACTCGTACTGACTTTATCTTTGGTACTGTAGGCGACTTTTATTGCATTTGAACGCTTTATTTTCAGGCCCATCTTTCCTTAAATGCAAGCGGACTGTTATCTCCTCACATCGAAAATAATTAAATCGACTCTCTTGGTCCACAACGGACACTATGACCTCCTGTATGTTCGACGTCACTACCGGAACATAAATGGGTGTTTTCGGTACATTTACTAGCTTAAATCCTGGTGGCACCATCGCTGAAAATTCGTGCAGTGTCTGGCTGGGCTTGCGGTTGAGATACGACTCGTTAACCAAATTGCAGTCTATTCTTATTACATTTACGGGGAATATTTTTACCGGCAGCGTAGATGCATGTGTTTTATTAGCCTCATATGGAGCGTTCTCGAATCCTAGCATGGCGGCGAGAGTATCGCTGCCCGAGAAGTCTTCCTCTGCACTACACTTCTTCTCGCTGTGCAAAGTGTTCGCATTACCACGAAGAACTAATGTGGCTTCCTGTTCCAGCTCACACATAAGATATTCGCCTATGTCTTCGATTTGGTAAGACCCTGTGGGAATACACACCTCCCCTATCTTCCCGCCCCCCTTAACGTAACGGAACATACAATTGCGGTCATCTATGTTCGGCACCGAGAAGTACGTTTGAAAATCAATCACCGCCACAGACCATACCCCCTTCAGGGAGAGTGGTAGAAAGTGCACGGAACGCAATTCCGAAATGTTGCCCGACAAGATCAAGGTGATGGGCATTACTGAGGGCCGCACCTAGCGCCCACTCGTTAAGTATCTATCTTGGTAAGGAAGCGCAGACAAAGGTGTCCGGAATTCCATGATCGCAGCTTTTGCTCTGCTTCGGGATTATAGTATATTCGCGCTCTTCTGAAATACTTTTTCAGTTCTGGCGGGGTCCTTAAATTTCCAAAACTGTCATAGTAGTGGACTGTATCGCCATTCTTTTTATATGCTGTCCAATGAGTTCCCGGGCCTGTGCTACTGTCGAGGTTTACTATGCCACACTCTAACCGACACGCTCGACGGGGCAGTGGATCTCGCATGAACACTTCCCGAAAATTACTTAATTTAAATTTTTGTGCATAATTAAGTATTTCAAAGTTGGTTAGCAGGTGGGCTGGCAGCCCTCTTAAGATCGCTTCGTTCTTTTGCGTTGACGATTTCTCTTTCTGCCTTCTCCACCTGCCACTTGTTTGTAGGGACACAGGTGTAACCCGCGACCGATATTTAAAGCGTCTCCATTCGTCTATTGTGTCTGAAAGTCTTTGTCAAGCATTTTTTTTTTCATCGTTGGCCATATTAACAGCCCTGGCAATGCCGCTGGCACCTCCAATCAAACTTCCTAGTACTCCAAGAGCCAGCAAGATGAACGGTAGAATGCCGCCTCATTTCACTGCTAACCTACGCTGTTTCCTGCTGGAGCGCAAATTTTTCATCCTTCCAAATTTCAATCCCATGCCGCGTTTCACCTTTGTCTTCATAATTTTTGACACCCCCCACACTGCTGTGCGTTCCCCGAGCTTGGCCTGTGACGACCCTACTATTGACTTTGCTTTATCTGCAAGAATCGTATCGGCCACATGTCTATCTGCTAACTTAGTACTTGTCGCATATGCAATGTCGTGTTGTTTGCACACTGTGTCTAACGCGTTAATGGGCACGTCAACACGCTGTAATATTCTCTCCAGCCGAGTGCCAGGACCACAATACCTATATCCGGGAAGATGCGCTTCAAAGAGCAAATTGTTAATTAAAGAATTTACCAGTACACCTCCTTTCTTGGAGATCTTGCCCCTACGACTCATACCTATACACTGACAGTTAAAGTGTAATGTGTTACTGTCTTATACACTTTGCGTTAGGGGCTGGATATGAACCTGGATACACCACATGTGTGTACGTTATTTCCATGAAACTACAAACATTTTTCCGCGCTGCACATCGAGTGGGTGGTGTGTGTCACCACATGTCGACGGCGGTGAGATCGTCTGGCCACGCGACCACAGCTGGGATATTGTGTAAATGCTCTCCCCTCCTCCTGGGAAGGTCGGTGTGGGTGTCTAGGTGACGACGGGTGCACGCTGCAGTGACTGACGACAGCAGGGGTTTTGCATAACGTAACTCACTCTGTCTGGGAAGGCTTGTGTGTCGTCCTGTGGTTGCAGCGAACTGCAGCCTCCGGTCTTGCGTAACAGCCCCATGCTAAGAGCGGCAGGTGTAGCCTACTAGGGCTCATGAAGAGACACAGGTAATTGAGCTCCCGGGTACCTGAATATTTGTTACAGTTGGTACCCTTAGCGAAAATACCCGGGTACCAATTAGGTCATGTATGGGAACGCGAAACCACGTGTACTCAGATACACGTCACGCTTAGTGCGTGTCATACCAGATGCATCGGGTAACCAGTGAGAAGGTTTTTGGGTGTATTTCCGGCGATGCTTTAGGTTCCCATGGTCTGTTGTTTCCCCGTTCCAGCAGCGTCCTCTTGGTTCTTAGTACCATCATGAATTGTCACTCGAGTAGCTCCCCCCTTCTGCTATTTGGTTTTCCTGTACGATGTTTTAGCATTCGCAGTCAAAGTGCAAGGAACTCCATTGGCGTCATTGTAAGTTGTGTTACCTGATCGCATCATAACAGCAGTTAACGTTCTTCTTTAGCTTTTATTTAAAAGCAAGGAAACCGCAAAACACCAAAACCAAGCTGGGTCTGGAAATTTGCGGAGAAGACGAATCGAATCAAAGTAAAATACGTAGTATGTGTTGATGAGTTGTCTTACAGTTGGTCTACATCTGTAATACGTAAACATTTGTCTGTCAAGTGCAAGCTGTGTTCCATCAGCCTAGCAGATGACAGGTAAGCTTCAAAAAAACCATTTCATTCTCGCATCTCTAACCCTAAGCCACCTTATAAGAAGGGGAGGGGAGGACAGAATCGCAGCAGGAAGTAGTGTAGTATAGTAACTGTACTATATGCGATGTAAATACTACGCTTGGAAAGCCGCTTACTGTCGCATGTGTAAATAACTGCGTGCATATAAACTCTTCAACATGAGAAAAGCAACATGTAATACATGCCAGGGAGAGCGAGGTATAATGACAGCGCTACCAGTAGTTGCGAGAAATAAAGAATGAGACTAGTTTCCCTTGAGCTAATATATATATATTGTTAAACAGATAAGGGAAGTATCGAACAGAAAAAAACAGGAACTTCAATAAAACTAATTCACAGGCAATAACAGAATAACTCTTAAGAATTTTCTAGGAACCCGTAAACATCGCTGTCCCAACATGTACTGAAACTAAATTCTTAATTCCACATGATAAAAAACATAACTTATCTTGCCTCTTGCCAGCGATAGCTTAACCAGTGAAATAGACACTTAATATAAGATTTATCTTCTCTGGCCAGTCAGCAGGATTAGAAAGAAATCGCAGCAGCACAGTAAGACCACTATCCGTCCAGATTTTATAACTCGACTGTGTAACATCAATGCAAATACTCTTCGGGAATCTGTTACAATATTGTGTTTTCAAATTGTATACAAATGGGGTTTGACCTCGCTGAATAGTACCCTCTACTGTAACATTCCGTACTACAGAAAACCTTGAATTTTGCCAACACTCGTCGTATGACAAACATTAAATTTAAGGTACTTGTTCTTTACTCAAGAAGATCCTGTACCCTTTGCCTTACTGTACAGGTTCCTGTGAGTAAGTTGATACATGGTGACAGAGATGAACTTATCTGTAGTAGAAAAATATTCGTTGCTCTTGCTCTGTGAGAACCGACTGTTCAAGGAATATTTCCCAACAACTGATACCTACCGCTGCCATTTCTTGCCATGAATAACCCTACCATATTACAACTCTAGCAAGCTGGTGGTTCAAATTAACTGACGCGCGCTACACGTCGCGCGCATTCGTGGTAATTATAGCATTAGTTCAAAACGGAAAGAATAGAACAACAACCTAATTCTTTCTTTCAGTCTGGAGAACGATTCGTCATGTCGGGACAGAGACAACCCTGAAGCAGCTGGACCTTCAACAACGAGGCAGTATACCAGACCATCATCAAAGAAGAGCCGTTTTGATATCTTGTCAGCCCCAAAGCATTTAACGTCTTCACGTCAGGAAATAATTTCATAAGCTGTAGCGTGTGTGTTCTCGAAATGCCATCTTCCACTGTCCATTGTACACTGTGAGGAATTTGTTGAACTTATGGAGATAGTGGAATCTGAATAGAAGGTGCTGAATCCGCAGGCAAATCGAGCTCGACTCGAACTAGCTTACGATCTGGTTAGGGGCAAGTTGGAAGACGTACTTGGCAAATCATCTGCTTTTATCTCTGACGACAGATGAATGGGCACAATATTCATACTTCTCCGTGACTGCGCGCTGTATTGATGAAAACTGGAACCTGTGTAGATTCAATTTATGCACAGAAACTTCCGAATATCATCCCACAGCAGAGAATTTGTCATCATCCTTACAGAACGTTTTCGAAGACTGGAGCTTAACTGGTAAAATTGACGCTGTTGTTCAGGACAATGCAAGTTGAATTACAGCTGAGGTTCGTGTCTTAGGTAATGTCACGCCCAATATAAAATGTTCAGTGGACACACTCCAACTTTCCATAAAGTCTGCAATAGAAATGGTACAGTTGTATTGTCAGGTTTGTGATAAAGTAAGTTACATTCTCAGTCACTTCAAGCATTACATTGTTTCTTGTTCTGCCGTACAGAAAAAACAAACCCCGCTTTGTCTGCACCATGAACGACTTATTGAAAGTTGCCCTACATAGTGGTATTCAAACTTCATGATGTGCGACACTTTTCTACGCAATCGTAGTCCAATCAGCGCTGTCCTGGAAGATCGAGTATACACAAAGGCCACCATCGCTGTCAAGCTTGAGATCTGTGAACTCGACTGGTCTCTACTAGAAGAACTGATTACTCTGATGAATCTATTTCATTCTGCAACCTATGTTTTTTTTTTNGTGAAAGTTGGGTTACATTGTCGGCTGTCCGTCCAGTGATTAGAGGACTTCGTGACTAACCCTGCTGTCCGAATTTGAGGGACAGTGACACGACAGCATCCTCCAAAGCCTCTTTATCAATGTCCATTTATTCTCAGTTTCAAACGGACCTAAATACGCCTAAGTTAGTAATTACACAGAAGGTTGCTTTATTTATTGATCCCCAATATAAGGACTTGCACGCTGAAGAGGTGACCACTGCTGTTTTGATCCGACAATATATTCGGCAGATGGTAGCCGAGTTTTCCGCACAAACAATGGAAGACAATCTTGATGACCAATCAGGTGATAGGGATTCGTATTTCTACGTTACATATGCTACACCCAAACAGAGATCAAATGGCACTTTCCAGTTTGAACACTAACTAAAGGAAACTCAGTTTGGACAACATGTAGACCCTCTTGAATGGTGGAAAGTGCTCGAAATGTCGTACCTCGTGTTAGCTCTTTCAAAAAAATTAATTTGGGACTTACAGTTTCTTCCGCTAGTTCAGGAAGAACCTTTTATAGGGCAGAAAATATAGTTAATTCTAAATGTAGTTCTATGCGCCCAGATAATATTAATTAACCTGTATTTTTATACATTACCTGAGTTTTCTAAACCCCTAAATTAGATATCTCATTCATATACTTAATGTGTTATTTTTATTAAAAAAAAGTGTAATATAAAATTATTGGTTTGTTTGCAGATAGTAAAGAAAACGTCAACGAAAATTTTCAAAAGACTCCTCCATTGGTTTTAATGGTTTTGCACCAATTATGCGGTTTTCTTTTAAATCAGGCCTTATCGTGTACGTATTTGTTAAAATTCACTGAGGTTCCGTGGTACATTCATTTTCGTAAACGACTAAAGAAATACAGTCTCAGTGAAATATTTAATTATTTAAACTCATTTATGGGTGCATGCCTGTTTCGCATTAGCAAAATCTCCCCTTTTCAGATGTGCAATTTTGTAGGAAATAGATATATAAAAAACTAATTTACATTTGTATTCATGTGCGATTTACAGTATACACCATTATAGCCATTGTATATGGTTTAATCTATATTTATTAACAATACATCTGTTAAGGTTGAGTGTACATTTTTGGGTAACTAGTTTGTAATCGTGCACTTCGATCACACATTTCATATCACACAATTGCAAGGAACGTTATCCGGGTATTACCGGAAGACACCAGGTAGTGCTTGTGTATCCGGTACCCAAATACCTGGGTATCACTTGGCCTAGTGCCTACGCCATGGCTAGGGGGGTTGCTGGAAATAAATAAAGAAATAGTCTAAGAAATAAAACCATTTTGCAAATTTAAACTATATTTTTGTATATTTCATAGCTCTTAAATTAACATTTTTCAAATTTTGCATGAGAAGTGCTCTTCGATTGGTCTTCTCATGTCGACGTCCAGTGTCTTCAAAGTCTGGCCGTACTATCGACGTTTTAAGCGAGATGTTGCGAAGGCGCTGTCCCTGGCTCCGTTTTCCTCACACTATGCCCAAATTATCTTTATTAGTATGTGCATTGAAATTCTATGGTAGGAAGTAGCGACAAGCAGGCTTAAGGAAAAAAGACGCAGAGAGAGACAGATAGTGCCAGTTTGTTCTGCCAACAGCGGTCCACTGGAGTATATTTTAATTTTATTTACATTATAAATATCTCCCATTTTTGTACCACTTACTCTGTATTATTAACAATCATTTATGCAAGAGTGAAGCATTTTCACCAGCAGAAATAAATTCAGAGAAAATAATTAGGATGGACAATTATATTCCATCTTTATATAGCTCACATTCCTTGACAATATGGTAATTAAAACACGTTTCTGATCTATAACCGAGACGTATACTTCCCCCTTGTCTTGCATGTACATACACATTACAAAAAAATGGCAGGAGAGTGTAATTTATGTACCAATTATTCCAACTTAGTCCGTGGTAATGTCTCGTCACCTCCTTATTGGCGATTTTATATTTGCGTGGTAGTATATCTGATGCGAAGAGCAGTTTAAAAAAGTATAAACATGGGAGTTTGTAGTTTTCTGTTGAATAGTCTTTTACGTAACTAATCCCTTGTTTGGAGGTACAAAAAGTGGAGGATGATATTAATGGCTTCTCATTAGTTTCATATGTTGATACGGAATATTGAAGCACGCAGTCCTGATTTTACAACAGAGATAATTTGTATTATTGTATAAGTATTTGTAGATATAACGACATAAATATATTCAGTTAAAGGAAATTTCCCATTTTATAATGACATAAAATTGCGTATCTTTTAGTATATAAACTACCGAAATTCGAGATAACAAAAGCGATACTGTAAGAGTATAAGTAATGAATATTGACAATTAACTTCAACTTCTGAATTGTTTACAGAAGTTTAACTTTGACTGCTAATTTTTTTATTGTAGTGTCATGTTGGTTGGTTCCTGTGTGCAGAACGCAGTCCAATTATCGCTCTGATTCCAACCATACATTTTTCAAACATTTTAGTAATATGTTGTTACTGAGAGATAATTCTTAAAGGTAGAAATAATACCATCATTTCGAGATTTGTTGACTTCTACAACATTAAGAAGATATTATATTCTATAAATTAAATAGAGAAGAAGAAGACGTTATACCTGTATAATTCCTGTTAAATAAGGGATAATTTCTGTCCTCCATATTTATGTGCATATCTCAAAATCGTAGAAAGAATTTTGATGGTTGTGTGTAAATATGAATTGGTATACTTATCTCTGGAGGGAATATGTTTGGAATGTGTATGATCCCGCGCGACAAGATTGGTAAATATATAGTTCGTATTTCTTTATAGTATCATCTCAACTAAGAGGTTGGTCAACATTAAGCATGTCGTCCATATTTATTAACTCTATAGCTTATACTGCTCAAGTATAGTGCACGTCTTTTTATATGTGATCAAGTCGAGTAACTTTCCTCATAGGTCTAATGTTGTAATTATCTATAACTTTGCTTTCACAATTAGCATGTGTTTTAAGTTCACTCCTCCTTTTTTAATGTGTATATGCACTAACTTCTTGGTTACAAATGTTTGTTATCATTTCTTTGAGACTTACAATTTTAAATAACTTTTTTCATGCTACTACAGTCGTTATCTGCATTACTTAATATCAAATATTTCGGGATGTTTATTTCACCACTTACAAGAATAGTTTTACCTTGATAATTATTGTCTTTGAGGTGTTTCTGAAAATCCTCTGATTCGTAACACACTACTGGAAAACTCACTGCATTTACAGTTTCTTGCAAAACAAACATGAAAATATTATAACCTTTGACTATGTTTGGTATTAAATAAAAATAAATTAAATTTTCAAGAGATATAAACATACATATGCCTCGTTCACTCATAATTTTACTTCCATAATTATAAATAAGGATTTTTAAAAATGCAGCCGTTATAAAGAATACCAGTTTGTAACCAACATCGCCACACTTATAACAATCAACCCACAATTTGGCATCAGCAACATCACTATCTCCTTCACTACAGCATTTTCACTGCTTGTCAACTGTCAATGCCAAGATATTTACACTGCGTGCTACCACTATAAGAAAAATTATGTTATGATGATGATGCTAATGCCTTAGTAAACGTAATATAGAGTAGTCAAAATGCTTGCCATTGTACTATTCAATCCTGGTTGAGCCTGATGAGGTAAGACGCGCACTTAGGCTCAATACACTTGGTAATGTTGCTTTACATAACTCAATAAAAGTTTGAAACACTTTATTAATTACACATTTTAAAATGTTTTGCGTTTTTCTCTTGTGCGAGTTCCTCGCAAAATTCGTTTAGTTATAGTGTGCATTTGGTATGACTGACCTGCCCTCCAAATACGTTCCCCTTATATTTCACCTTGCTGGTCCCAATTGATCCGAACAGTTTTCTTCAAAGTAAAAAGGATAAATTTATCACAAACAACGTTTGAAATAAAAATGTGTTTTTCTTAAATACAATATTTAAATAAACACTTAGTTACGTAACTTTATAATATCCTTTTTATCAGTAATTTTCATGGGAAGTTAACTGTCAAGTGTGTATATACATATGTATATGCATATGTTTTTAATTATGTTGTATATTTTGCATGCTAGCAGAAAAAATACGGAGAAATGAAAAATCGAATAGTGATTGTGGAAATCTCTAACCATACCTATTATGTTGCATTTAGGTAAATTACATTTTCTCATTGGCGCCACACTGGTGTAGTAGTCAGACTAATCGCCTCCCAGCAAGGTGAACAGGGTTCGATTCCCTGAATTTACTACGTGGGAATGGTGACGGACAATGTTGCTGGTCGGGTCGGCGGATTTTTTCGGGCGCTCCTGATTTCTCCATCCCTGCATTCCGTTGCTAGTCTATACTCATCTCGCAATTGACATATACCTTTAATGGATATATCTAATGATAAAAGCAACTGTTTAAAAAGGAAAGGTAAAATGTTTATATACAGCTATAAATTTTTGGCATTTTTTAAAAATATTTTTCCAATTATGGAATTTAAAACTTGTATGAATATTCTATGAAAAAGAAAAAAAGTAAAATTATCCAAAATAAATAGTAAAAGCTTACGTTTTTATTATATTATTTCACTTTTTACAATAGTGTTGAATTCTAAGGCGACGTAACAATATTAGTTGATTAGCTCGTTATTTCTATGAATGAATTTGGGAGCAATTTAGATGTGCTATTATACTATATTTGAGTATATACAGAGAGATACTAAGATTCTTATTTACAAGTCCATGATTGTAGTAAGATTTTGTATTGTGAGAATTATAAATTGTTTCGGGATTTTAAATTGGCCCATATTTTTTGTACACTCGTCAAAACATATATCCTGCAGGTTCTGTGTGCACCCCAAACTCTATCATCGCTCATATGATACACTGAAAAAAAATTTCTCAGACGCCAATGCTAAAGTTACAGACGGCGGGTCCATTGATGCGTTATAGGCATTATTGGGGGGTTTGGCGCTGAAAGAAGGCGCTAAGCAGTCCGAATCAATCCAGCTGAGTATTACGAATTTCAGTGTCAAGAAGTCCGTTCCTGATACTGGAAATAGCTATATTCGTGTATCCAGTGGAAGTTTAAAAGTATTAGGCGATTTTTTTTGTAGAATTGTCTACAGTTTTCACCTTAAATAGGTGTTAATCAGTCTTAATAGTAGGATTATGTCGGTTCAGGCACATGCGTCATGTATTATGATCCAGGATCCATCCGCCATCTATAATTGCGCCTCGATTTTTTTTCGTTTTCCCCTCAAATCTTTTCTTTTTCCCTCAAAATCGAGAAATTTTCCCTCAAAATTTCTCTTTTCCCTTTAAATTTCCCTAATTTCACCAAGCGTTTTCCTTTTCCTTCGAACTTTCCAGTTTTTCCCTAAAAACAATCCATGCTCTATAATTAGCAATAGCGAGCCCCCGAAAGACAATTTTCGAGCCATTTGAAATATTTGGGAGACGCGCTTATTACTTGCAGACCTCCACCTCCTTGCCCCACCACTTATCCAAACTCACCACACCTCCTTCCCATCACAAACCATCATGAATTATTTTAAAAATCTAGAAAATTGTATAACATATTATGTTACCCTATGCTACCCCTTGCTCATCCCACCACCCTCACCTCAAACTCTTTTTCCCCCACCTTCCTTGAAATTATTATAAAAGTAGCAATAAACCTAAACAAAATTCTTAAAAGTCGATCGAGTAGCATATAACAATAGACACCCTTCTATTATTCACCCCTCCAGCCACAGCCTCAAACCACGGAATCTAAACATCATGTAAAGCATGGACCGGCCTCTTCACCGTGTCCCCCGCCTGGCGCTGCTTCACACACCGCTCTCGCAAGCCAGGCAGCCGGCCGGTCTTGTGAAAACAATAGAAAAACGATCAAACATTAAGGAATTGGTAATTTCATTAATATTAACAATTATTAAAAAAAAATTATATCAGCTAATATTTGAAGAATGTGGAAATCTTTAAAATATACTATAAATATATCGAAAATGTATTTTTATTGCAGTATCAGTTTATAAAATTAAAATTATGTAAATTTCACATTTTCCAATGACATCTGGTAACATTAAAGGATAGAAAAAACTCCCATGGAGTGACAGATTTGAACCCACAACATTTAGAATAGGAGTGGGGTGCTCTAACCACTGCGCTACTCAAGAAACAATCAGTAATATTTCTTAAATCTGCTATAATAAACACTAAAAAAAATGCTGCATTAGTGTGTTAAACATGTTATTCTACTAGTATTATAAATGCGAAAATTTGTGTGTAAGGTTGTTACCACTCAGCTCCATAATGGCTGAACGAATGTTGAAGAAATTTGGCATGTAGGTACTTTAGGTCCTGGAATATGACATAGGGTACTTTTTATCCCGGTATATTGAACGACTCCTGTGAAATAACAACAAAACATAATTCTGCAACGGCTGGGAACGTGAACGATACATTTTGTTCCTCTGGTTTCGGAGTTTAACAGGCCGCCCAAGTACCTCTGAAATGGCGTAAGGACTGCTATCAATCAAAAACAACAGAAACCTATTATTTAAAGTGCCATACAAAGCCCAGAAGCGCTCAGATGTTATGCCACTAAACGTTCACCCATCCAATTGTGTGGCGCTGGGACCGTTGCTTAACTTTGGTATTCGTTTAAGATACCTCAGCCAAGTGCAAAAATAGTACCTAGGTACACTTTTTTCTAAAGCTACAACTTGATGAAACTCACATTTTTATTTTCATACATCGACGCGGGAAAGCTAAAATGAGGTAACTACACGATAAATATACAGATACACTCCAAAATCTACACCCTATTTCTTGGCTATCGGGTAAAAAATATTTAATTCCTTTTGGGTTGCCGTAATTAGTTTAAACCTAAGCCAACATAGATTAATTTTATAATTCTGTTTTCACATAAATAAATTGCATTTTCCCAATTTATTTATAAGTGTATCACTGTAAAACTCAATCGCACACGAGCGAAGTGGAGCCGGTTCTCCAGTTATTAAATTTTTTTTTTTCTATCAAAGCTTATACGACTAATGATCATATTTTCTGGAAAGATTTTTCAGTTTAAATTCAACATATTTATAATTTTAAAAACCTTTTACAGGCAAATGTTGTATTCAATACATTTCATTATTTTCAGTCGGGGTCTGAATCATATGTGCCTATGCTCACATTAAATGTTTTTATATTTTCTTTTAAAATAATTATATTGCAGAACACATGATTTTCGCAAGTCGGGCGTAAGTAAAAGAATTTCTACATTAATTCATGTAGGCGATTATAATTTACGAACACTAAGGAGGAAGGACCGTGAAATTCAGTTTGTAAGTATCATTTCTAGCGTCAGGTATGTTTGTTTTATGTATGAAACAGCTCTTTACAACCATAGCAATTATCTAAATAAAAAACGTACCATCTAAGCATTTGTCTAACCAAATCAGTTTATCACAGGGAGGTTTCCATATAGGGTTTAAAAATTTTTTTTGAAATTTATTTAAATATACATTATCCATACCATTGATTGAGGTATTTGCATTTTCCGACTAGCTTGTCGAGTTAATTTTCTCGGTCTGCGAACGAACACTTGTTGAATCCGATGCACATTTTCTTCGGACACATGCGGCCGCTCGGAACTTTTACATTTGCAAAGGCACCCATGTCACGGAACTGACGAATCTAACATACGATACTCCACCTATCGGGAGGATGACGTCCGTATTTGCGACGGAATTTACGTAGAACAGTTGTAACCGATTCACATTTAGCAATCTGAATAACACAGAACGCCTTCTGTTGTTCCGTCGTCATCGTGATGCGGACTTACACAAAACACACGCTCATAGAGCGCCGACAGACGCTCCCAGTGTCATCTCTCGGCACATAAAGGAAACATCAGACCATCCCCTTCATATTGATGTGTTGAATGCTAGCTCGCGACCCCATCACCACCTCAAACGAGAGTTATGAACGCCATCCAAACCGTAACACCGAAAATGCTGAAAAGAGTGTGGAACAAGTGTGATTATCGCGTAAATGTCGTTCGGGCCGCCCATGGTGGTCACATTAACATTTTGAAAGTATGTTAAACAAACTTCATGGTTCCGCGGTTTATTTGAATGGTCAATCAAGGTTGTAAGTTGTTTGGTTTTGATATTATAGACCTTCAAATTTGGGATATTATATTATACTCAACATGTATTTCTACAAAATGCTCTCAAAAATGTATATGTTCGTTCATGACAGCTCATAAACTTTTACCTCAGCTACAGAGTCCACACATGTACACACAGGAGAATAACCCCACCCAATATTGATTATATCCAAGACTAACTCCAGCCAATATTAAATCCACCAATTATTAACACTTATCAATAATGACTCTACCCCAACAAAAACTCTACTCCAGGACAAACTCTGCCCCAAGACAAACTCTACCCCAAGACAAACTCTACCCCAAGATAAACTCTACCCCAAGACAATCTCAACCCCAAGACTCACTCTACCCCAAGACAAACTCTACTTCAAGAAAAAAAACCAACCCCAAGACAAACTCTACCTCAAGACAAACTCTACCACAAGAAAAACTCTATCCTAGACTGACACGTGGGGGGTACAGAGGATAGGAATTATGATGTATTCACACCCTGAGAAATAACCCCCCGGGGAAGTCCCGATAGATAAAAATACGCTGGGATGAACCGCAACCGAAGGAAAAAGGGAAAGTCCCGAAAATTAGCTGATATAAGCCCTCGGCGAAGGAAACAGGGTAACCCCCTGGTCGAGAATAGTACAGACACAGCTCCCAGAAACCCCCGAGATGCTTGCCGCACCCCTCTTTCCTCCCCTAGTTTGAGCTAGCGAGTCGCTGACGAGACCGAAATCCTATACAAAAAAAACGTGCGAGTTACGCCGGGGAAGTCCCTGTTTCTCTCGACACAAATCGCTGACAGCCAATTTGAATATATCGAGAGGTGGGTTAAATTCAGGAGCAGCCAAGGTGCGTAGTCATTCAGTCACGAGCAGTCATTCAATGGTCGTTGGGCAGTTGTGATCATTCAGTTGTCGTCAGTCGTGGGCGAGACAGAGAACGCAGTTAGGCGAGAGGCAGTAGTATCACCGGGCCGGAGTTCGGGACCTGCCCCAGGCAGTAATGTACAATGAGTTGTTCGCAGTCAGTTCTTCAGCCCAGACGGGACTTGTTCGGCGGTAAAGCCGCGAGACGAGATAGATGAAGCCGAAACGGGAGTAAACAGTCGTGTGACTAGAACAGTGCCGAGAATATGAGAAAATTCCCGGAAACGAGTGGTAGCCCCAGTCCGAGTGGCGCCATTCCCCGAGAAGGCGAGTCGTGAGCCGAAACTCCATGTGTAAATTCCCGAGACAAACCCAGTAAAGTACTGAGAATTTATGAATTTATTTCCGAAACGTAGTGGCAGTTTCCGGGGTTAGGAATGCAGACAGAAACGCGATGGCCGGAAGAAAGACGAGGAGGAAGCAGTCTCCAACCAGAACGCTCGCCGGGTTCGCAAGGAAGGTGCAAGTCACGGGAGAACCCTAATCCCGGACTTCATTGAGAGACCGTCAAAACCGCAGGAAAAAGCCAACTTCATACAGCACGTCAACGAGAGCCAGCCCGAGGGCCCGAACCAGGGCCACCCAACTCACCATGCCTCAGCTACCAACGAAGACCACTCACCAAAAGCCGCAGTCACAGATCAGTAGAGAAACGTCTCCCTTCAGCAAACCTTCCCCGACACATAGTATTCAGCCCAGCACCCCTCCTTGCTTACGACTAGAGGGGGGCTCAGTCTCGCCAGGGTGTGTAATAACTATGTAACCTTCTGATCAATAAAATCCTGGTGTGTTAAATAACTGAGAATACGAGTATTTGATAACCCCTAAAGCAATATCCTCAGGTGTCATTAGTCTGCACCAATAAAAATTAACTATATGAACAACTGGCCACTCTCTGTATAACTCAGGTGGCCGGGTAGCGACAAGACTAACTCAACCCAAATTTGACTCCGCCCGAAAATACCACAACCCAAGACAGACATACGCCATACCACCCACATATAAAAACAATCAGTGATGATTATTCACAAAACATTTCTCTGTTAAGGGTCTCGTAGCTAACCTCTTCGCACAAAATCTTCGCAAGACATTTCTATAATAGCTGACCATACAAAGGGTAATACTTACTTGCCAAGCAAACTGACCAAGCCAATTGACTTTGCGAAACATTCCTCTAAACAACCGCCCTAATTTAATTAGTTCGCCTTATAGAACACAGTCGATTTTAATCGATCCGAGCATGACAATATACTTCCGATCCTACCATAGTCCTCCTGCATAAGATCGCACAAATTTTACCTAAAATTGGACTCTCACAGGTGATTGTTTATACCATTGAAGTAATATGTATTTCAGAGAATCATATAGGACTGTATAAGGAATTAAACTCACATTATAATGTTTATATAAATTTAATTTTTTTAGTGGTTTAAAAAAACACTTTTTTCTAATAACGTTGTACATACAATATTTATATTTTTTAGATGTTTGCAGATCATAGATAGTAGCCAATAGTTTTAAATGATATAACCCTGATCCTTCAGATCATCGATGATTGAAGGAATCGCAATAATGCTTGGCAGATCCCCCGTGTTTTTGCAGGTCAATAAAGTATCTAAGTTTACCAACAAGTTCATTCGGATATTCGAGAAAAATGTAACAAGAATCCTAGACCTCTTCTGCCTTCTTCACACCACTTGTCGAAAGAAACTCTTTGTGAAATGCATGGTAACTTCTAGAGAATCTTCAATATTTTTATCAGATACTTCATCATCACTGTCATCGTAGTCATCATCAACACTATCTGCAAGATCGTCTTCACCTCCTGTTTCATACTCAATATTAATTTAACTCTTTTTTTGTAGGAGTTCCATGGTCATCACAAGTTTTTAGAGCCGACGACTGTTTATTGGGAAATTCGTCGACTTCTTGCGAAAGTCTTGCAAGTGTACATTCCACACAAACCGACACTACAGCACTCATTCCGTCTTTAGCATTAACTGTCTCGTTATAATCGCCTGGCGAATCAGTACCCATCGATGCAGTAAGAGGTATTGCTGGCAACACTTGCTGGCTCCCAAAAGATGAATTCTTAGAGTTTTTGGTGTCGTTCTTCACCTTGCATAAGTTGCATGTGACCTTTGTCGCAATACTTTATCATACGAGTCCCCTCGTCGTCTGCGAACATTTTATGTGGTGCATTAACAGGATGTAAAGAAATCAAAACAAGCTGTTTCTCAGAGGGCGTAAGAATTCTAAATTTGTCGGACTTGGTATGTTTATTTAAGTCATCAAGTCGAGTGAACTGTCTGGAATATTTATAGCAGCTTAGACAAGAATGGGATGGGTTCCTCAAACAATCTATATTCTCAAGTCGCCGAGCATGGTAGCTTTTGCTGAAGATCTTACCACAGTAGCAACGCTGTATTCTGTGTAATATTCCAGCAGTGGGAGTAGGTACATTCATAGAGGTAATTTTTACACTAGACTTCGTGCAATCATTGGCTTGCATCATATTTACGAATAAAACTGAAGTTCTTTCCACAATAGCAACCTGCATATCTACGTTTCCTAGGTACTGCTCTATAAATAGACTTACTAACATTTTTAGTCAGTGATATTTAAGAATTTTTATGGATGAATTCAACCGGACGTTTAGAAGTTGACACCAGTAACTGTGCTGTTGTGTGGATGTCTGTAAAAACACACTTCGAGAATACCAGATCCATTGTGTGCGGTCATTCCCTGAAGAGCGAATCTGTACATGAACATCGACAACACAAAACTCTCTTCTGCTGTAGTAACTTGCTTGACGAATGTATTGTCGTCCTTCATAACGTCAGAATCGAAACTTCCAATATTCCGAACAACAGGTCTGCAGATGTAACGTCTACGACTGCAGTAGCGTGGCCGCCTCATGGCTCCCTGAAGAGTAATGCACAGCAGTATAATATAACGAACTGCTCTGTAGCACTGTGTATACTCGACTGGTTAAAACTTTGAACGCGCGCTGGCACAGTAGAACTAGTGTGCCTAGCGCTAAGAGATAACCATAAGAGCAAGGATAAATTATCAGCGGATGTACATCCGCACAAAGAGATAAGGACTTCCGGCCAAGTGTCGGGAGCAAGTTACGTGTTGTCAAGCTTCATGTACAGATTCGCTCTGCAGGGAATGACTGCCCATAATGGATCTGGTATTCTCGAAGTGTGTTTTTATAGACATCCACACAACAGCACAGCTACCGGTGTCAACTTCTTAAGCCAGATTGATGCAACATACATTATATGTTGGAAGACATTTGCTATAAACGAACTTGTTGCTACTTCTAATTCTGTTATAAGTATTGCTCCCAATCCAGTGTTGTATTCACGACGTAAATTGAGATTTGAACTTGGAGATGCTATATGGATGTATTGTCGTCCTTATTTATATTCATATACATTATTTCTACACCTACTTCTTTTCCCTGCACCAAGCACTAAAAGTTATTTGCTCAACTTGAACTCATGCCCCGCAACTGACCTCTCCTACTCCACAAATTACCCCATAAATGAGACCTCCTGCTCTACAAATGACCCATAATGACACCTAAATGACCCCTAATGATTCTTAATTACTCCTGGTTGTGGAGCGATTGTGCACCGAATGTGGATCACATTGCGGTGCTGATTGATGGAAAGAATGCGAGATTGAAATAAAGCTCGATGGGATGACTCACTCTTGCAGACTTACTCCTGCAGACTCATTCCTGATGACTCACTCCTGCAGATTCTCTCATGCATGCGATTAGTCATCTGCAATCGCATGGCTACTAGGTGATTGGCTTGGCGATGTCCATACAATATTCCTAAGGTTCAGAATTAAAAACAGTTTAATGCGAAAGTTTTGTACAAAGTACCATTGTACTGTATGTACAAATGTCAAATTCAATGAAAGAATTCCTTTTTTTAAATTGGAGAACTAAAATTTTTAAAATAAATAAAATCTATTTTATAACTTATGCTGTTAGTATTTATCCAGCGCCATGCATGTAGGTATGCCGATGATTAGAAAAAATACTTTTTAAATTGGATATAAATGTGAGGTTTTCGAAATGGAGTTGGTATAAAACAAACATGAGTTCCAAAAACTCTCCTGACAGCTTAATCGATAGAATGAACGTATACAGACAGCTCGCCTTACAGTAAAGAGCATAGCTTGTGCCCACAAAGGACCTTCTTCCATATAATTTACCATTAAATGATATGTAAGAACTCTGAGAAAATCCATATACTCGTTTGCCCGAAAAGGAAAACATGCGAATACTATCATAAAAAAATTTTATTTTTATATGCTTTGTAGGTATATGTGTATATGTAAAAATTAATAATGACTTGTAATTTAATTATTTAATACATAATTATGTAAAAACCTATCTTACATATATACGCGTGTTTCAATCTGCGGCGAACGACTATATGGGTTACCTCAGAGTGCTGAAGAAGTTAAATGGCACTACACGAACCACTTCTGTGTAAAACATGTTCTAATGGTGTGAAAACTGACCGTCAAGGCATGGACAGTGTGCAAGGGGTGCAAAAATATAGCACCAATGATCAATTGACGGGTACAGATAAAAGTAGTGACGTTGGTAAATAAGTCGTAGTAGGGGGTGAAGATATAAAGACTGGAGTAGAACAGAGAATGCCAATATAAATGTAAAGTGTCTTCCCAGTGGGTGTTTTCTCTGTAGGACCGAAGGTATTTAACAGTTCCATTGCCCATTTATAAAAAAAGCAGTTTAATTAATTTGCGCGATATATAAACAGAACATGTTTATTTTTGATTCATTTGCTTATAAGAAGTTCTTCAGTTACTGCCTTAGTTCACTCTCACCATTCGTTAATGAACCATGAAATATGCAATCCTGTATAGTGTGATAAAATTATTGGGATAAGTGACATGTGACTTGTATAGGCGGCAGTATATTCGATTGCAGAGGGCGATTTACTTAAATCTTAAGCTACCGCGACAATAAAAAAAATTTGTCTTTAATGCATATTTAGATAAAACAGTCAGTTAATTAAATTAATTTGTGCGAAACATAAACAGAACTGGTATTATATTGATTTCTTTGCTTATACGAAATTCTTCTTGTACTGCCTTGGTAGACTCTGGCGCTTCTGCATCGATTATGAGTCCTGAAATATGCAATCAGATAATGTGTGATAAACTTATTGGAATAATTAATATGTGAAAAGTTAAGGCAGCAGTATTTTCTCTTGCAGAGGGTGGTTTAGTTAAATCGTGGCCTATCGAGATAATAAAAATGAAAATTAATGTGTTTTAATGAAAAATTAGGTATCATCCTTTGCAGGATTTGTGATATTCTGTGATCCTTGGTATTAGAAAGATGCGTTGAGGTAATTATTTAAACCATAAAGTATTACTTTTCTATCTCTCAAGCCTTCTATAAACTGTTATATTTTCGCCAGGTGCAATGGTGGAATTAAGAGAGCAGTTCCGAGGTCAACATATAAAAATGAAGGAAGAGTTGGTGGACGTTACAACGCAGTAAGTTGGGTCAATAAATACAGAGCCTCATTGTTTTAAAGTTGACAGACCGCGGACCTGTAGTTTCAATTCCATACCTTGTAGTACCGCGTAAAGTTCTGATTTTTTAAACAAACACCTGCTGATTCATAAGTGTAAAGTATTGTGGAAGATTCCCATATTACCTACTCTAGTCCGTTATTTTTTATTCCGAAAAAACCACCATGACATTACCACTTAATTTGTAATCATCGAAAATTGTACGATTTTATTTTATTTGCCCCGTAATGAATACCAGGGTTAAAAACAGTTTGCAAAATGTGCATTAAAATTGTAAATTATTTAATTTCAAAGTTAGCACCGCAATGGAATGGAGCGTTTCAAATAGCGAGTTTTTGACCTCTGTTTTATTCTGATCCACAATTTTCACACAAGTAGTTTGAAGTAAATGTAATCAAATGTAATAATTTCTATTGTTAAGTTAATTTGGTGCACTCTATCCCAGTGGTCCTTTAAATTGATGTAAACTGTTTTCTTTAAGTCCGATAGTTTTTAAAAAGGAAGGAAGGAAATGGACTGTAACCGAGGTGAACATATGAACATGCATATAATGAGGCGTTCAATTTTATAAAGGATGTATATTAAGTGTATTTTTAACAATGGTTTTAGTATAAGAAAATATAAAGTTAAAGTAGAACTTTAATGAGGATAAGTGTATAGTTCCCAAGAGTTTGGACCCGTTTTCTTTATTCAGAAATGAATCCCTATCATTAATAGTTCGGGTACACTCTCACGTTTTCTCGTCCAGTATGTTTTAGGAATCAATATGGTGTATGAATTTGCTCTAGTGCTGCTAAACTGAGGATGTAACAGAGACTATGGGCTAGCCACCCTGCGTCGCTGTTCCGAGCTTCGGTTTCAGTACCACTGGCTGTGCGTTGAGGAGGGGAGGACGTGACTGTGTCACTGAAACAGCGAACACTGTGAGAATGTCAGCAAGGAATAAGGAAAGTGTTTTCAAACTACGCGGCTAACGGCGACTGTGTGTTAGGACATATTTGTGGCGGCCACGTCTGGAAGGGGCACCACACTCCCCCTCTCCCTCCCCACCTGCAACACTAACCACTTCTCATCATCCCCTCCTCCAAATCCTCCTCCATCACCAAGGCACGAGTGGTGTAAGGAGATGCTACGCCCCTTCGTGATGCCGGAAAGAATTTTCATTTTTTTTATAGGTATTAAGTCCCTCGTTCTGGGTTATTCTTAAATGCACTGGGTGAAGATAATTAAATGTGTACCTGACTATATATGATTGGTGCTAGCTGCTGGACGTTGAGAACTAAGGGGACATTCATGGGGTCACTACTTAGGCTTTCTTAAAGTTTTGTATTTTTTTATTAAACCTACTGTCTTTACTAATAATGTATATATAATGTTTTTACCGGCTTGCGTATAGTTTGGAATGGATAAGTGTAGATTTATATATAATTATTTTATAAATGGGAAAATTTTATATATGGTTATATTTTTATGGTATTTGGAAGATTAACTCGTATTTGTAGTTTTTTGAATATTTATTAGCATTCTATAAAAAGGAAATAAAGTAATTCAACACAAAATATATTGCAAACCTTATATTAATTTTATTATTTTATTTCACTTCCCAAAATGGCGTTAACATCTTTAGATACGTATTCTATATTAAGCGATATAATAATGTAACCGTATGTTTGATGCTGTCACAATAGCTAAATGGCATTGCACGAACCACTTCAGTGTAAAACATGTTCTTCACTGACTGAGCTTGGCGTAACACAGATCTTCCAGGTCACACAAGATGTGGAGCTGTTGGGCCTCGTGTTCACTATCACTCTGCAATCGTAGTCACTTATTGCTGGCACACTGTTATGCACATCCTCAGAGTTTGGACTCATTCAGGCAATTCTTTTAGGAAAATGCAATTTTCACAAACAAATGTGTATTTTAAAATCGTACAGAATATGGTGTCACTGTTCTAAAGTAATTAATGAATAAATAATGCATTTTAACATGCCTAAGTGGTTACAGAAATTCAAACTGTAAATTCGGTGATGCGAAAAGTGAAATTAATCTAACCGTTTGAAAGTAAAAACAATTTTTAATGCTTTTTAGTTATTATAATAAAACACAATTGTGTGGAGAGCCTAAACATACTGTTTTAATGGCAAAAATAATTGTTAGAAACCTCACAATGGCATTTTAGCAAGATATAAAAATTATTCATAGAGGGATATATCTGTCCGAACTTGTCAAAACGAAATTTGCCATTATATTACATGTTCCTCCAACAAATCATTTTCTGATAAACATTTGTATTAATATCATTACATGAATGTAATGAAAATAAACAATAACTCTACATTATTTTGGCTCTCAAGACCTCAATTTTATGAGATAACCAAATTTCTTAATTCCTCTAAATGTTTGAGGTTCTAGGGGTGTACACATAAAGTAAATGAACTACTAAAATTAAGTAATTTAAACAACAATAATAATTCATGTCTAATTCATTATCACTTAAAGGTATAAATACATAGTAATACTAGATTTAGGAAATATTTTAGAACATAGTTGTTACTGTGATTCCTTTATCCCACATCAAAATTATTCGGAAATATTGTGCGATGCTCACAGTAGTCTTAAGATTCCCAAAGCATTAACGGTTTGCTGCAAACGATAACACAATTCCTCTCTTGAGATTGTCATTTGACCTTCTCGAATGCTAAAATGATGTCCTTTCTTGGAAGAGTGACTCCTACGGTGGATTTAATCCCTAATGGAGGTTGCGGAGTCCCTACGCAGGGTCTGACTTTGTATGAGGTCAGTATATGTACCAAGGCTGTCTTCACTTGCATCTGGCCAAACCGCATACCTGAGGGCAGACAACACATTCCATTAATTACCTGACACATTGATTCCTTGAAAATAACAACTGCTTTCGTGATATTAAGTCTATTATAAAGTTACGTTTTAAGGGACAGGTAACACACATTGACGTAAGAGAATGTGTGCATTACAAAGACAAATAACTAATGCAGATGTTAGTGTGATACTCTTGCAGATAAAAATATCCTTGTAATCTTTAGATAAAGAGATTTCTGAGTTTATTTGTCTGTGTATATATACATATATACTGAAATTCGTCTCGAAATTTGTAACGTAATTTCATATAAAATCATCTATACATATACAGAATGTATGTTAACTAGACGGATAAACTTCGGCTGCACGTTTTTCACGATAAAAGAAGGTGAAAGTATTTATACGACTTCTTCTGCAAAGAGAATCCTAAGTGCGGCACACGTACTTGAAACTGGACCTGTAACAGTAGTTTATTTCAAATATAGAATAATATTTTTATACTGAAAAATTGAAGTTTTGGATAATCTGGAAATGGAACAAAGATTTGTACACATCACAACACCTGTCTGTCGCTGTTATCAAACTATTTCATGTAAATAATCATGGTCCACTACCCTTATTTCGACTTAATCTCCAAGACTCTGTAGCATACTTGGGATTCAAACGATGGATTACTAACCAGCATCTCACAATTATCTTTAAATATTATGGAACACTCAGGTTCCATCTCCAGTAGTTTTATTAACTAGTTCTTTAGTTCCAACTTCAAAGATATGTACAGCCGTTAGGAATCAATTTAGACCGCTGGTCGAATATATATTTTCACCTTCTTTTTTTCGTGATAAACTTGCATCTGAAGTTCGCTGGTCTAATTTAGATACTCCGTGTGTAAGTTATATTCTATGTCAGATTTTATACACATTTTTATTTATGTTGGCTACCTTATACTTAAGCTTGCTTTATTGTTCAAAATTGGGTATCATATTATCAAATGACTTATATCAAAACCATTGGGAACTTTTTAAAACCATCATTTTGACTTACCAATGCATATCCTTGGTCCTTCTCCAAATGGCATATGTGCAAAGTTTGAACGTTTGCTTTTGTTTGCAGGACTGAACCTTTCAGGATGGAACTTGTCTGGATGAGGATAAATATCAGGATCTAAGTGGATGGCCAAGACTGGGATCATAACACTTGTTCCCTTCTCTATAGAAATGTTAGTTCCTGGAATTTGATAGTCTTGTAGACACTTCCTATCCAGTAATGGCAGAGTTGGGTACTTGCGCATGGCCTCTGAAAACAAAAAAAGGAACAAATTATTATGGTTTGTAAATTTTTCTTAAAAGGTTTTGCAACAAAAAAGAGAGGTTACAAATATAACGAATTTTTTAATTTCCTCTCAATTTGTATTCGACTAAATTTCATTATGTATGTAAGGCCTACATTTAAGACTTAGATAAAATTATGCATTATGTATTATTTATATTTTCATTATTTGCAAACACGTATATCATACAGTTCAAATATATCAGTTTACATAGTCTACAACAGTAATACCTGTTTGGCAAATATTATGGTTATCGTATTATTGTTTCCCGAAATGACACATAAGTTTCATTGTTTCAAGTGGCGCTATCTTGCAAAAATGTAGACAAAGAAGTTATGCACTAGCGTATCTGCTTCTTTTAATTGGCACTTTCAGAATACTAAGTAAGGTGGAAATTAATTAGACATGATTGCATATATATTAAATTAAACTATAATATTGATATGGAAGGTATTTTGGAAATACGTCTCTTACCCATTTAGATGTGGTTAGGTATAATGGTTACTAGAATATTAATAATATAAAAAAATTAGTTGGAAACTATCGAGTAGTTTTTGAGATGTGATGTTAAAAACCTTATTTTGAATGCATTATCTTACATGATAACACATCAAATACAATTTATTTTAGTAAATTTTATAATTTTAAGATTCACCTCTTAAAGTGCGAATATTGCTAATATTGTTTTAATTGTTCTCAAAATATTAAATAACGAAATATATTTAAACTTTTCTTCTAATTGAAAATATGTGCAAGGCATATTCGAAAACTATAAAAGACCGATGTCTTTACTGTTTATGCGCGAATTTGGAGAAAATAAGGTTCATAGGTTTAAAAGTTTTCAATACGATAAACACAACCTGAAACACACATTTACACACACATAAGTTTATTATCTGAAGGTGGGCTAATAATGTAGATCTAATCGCAAGAAATTTAAGATAGCTTACTTACTGGAGACTTTAATACACAAAGTCGCCTTATACTTTCAGAATTACATCTGATTCTTGTAATTCAACATTGCTCGGCACAGCTAGAAAAACAGTCTGCATAACAAATGCTTGAAGCCGCTTAAGTTTGAGAGCACTAACTACCTTAATAGCATGTGCTCCTCATATCTTAAAGGTTATATTCAGAATGTGTCGTAATTCCTTTTACACATTTCTAGAGATTGTAGAAAGCACGTATTAAGTAGAGTTTTGATAAAGAATTTATTTATAGAAACTTGCCATTGCACTGCTAACAGAAAGTTACGAACGAAAATTTCAAATCTCCCTCCGCATGATAGGCAACCCAACATAGGTTGCGACTTCTGACATCACATTATGCTACAATAAGTTTGTTTACAATATGACATACTGCTCTCCCCTTTAACAACTGTTACAATTCATCAGTTGATAAATATAATTCCGTACAAAAGTGGTATGTAAATGTGAAAGTTGCACTATCCCATATATTTTTTAATAATTTTCTTTAAAAATATCAAGAACATAAGTATCTGTTAAAATATCAGAACTTAGAAACTAGAAAAAATAAAATCTACAAATCTAATATACGAATGAATCCTAAACTACAATCGATTTTTTTATTAAAACTTATATCTTAATAAATTATAAAATACTAAATAAGATACTTTTAAAAATAAAAAATGAGATACCAATAGACGTTTCTAGACCAAAAAAACATTTAATATCACGTATTCATTGTTCTTTCTCATTTCAATATTAAAATTTCATAACAAAGGGACTAACATTTTCCTTCAAAATGTTTAAAGCTTTATTTTAAATATGTATACCAAGTGTTTAAACAAAAAAAAATTTTAGCTATTGTCCAAAACACAAAAAGTGTTTCTACCACACTTTGTAACTATAATTTGAAAATTAGGTGTTTTTTTTTACTCTTGACGTTGAATAAACTCAATTGATTTCTTTAACTTGTATAGCGGAGATACCATATTGTAACTAATTATATATATCAAATTTGATGTATTTAATTAAATAAAAATATTATGTCTTTATGGTAGCGGTGATTCAAAATACAGGATGGGTGTAAAAGAATACGCCAATTTCGAAGTTCAATAATATCAAAACAAAACAACCTACAACCTTGATTGTGCAATCAAATGAACCGTTGAAGAGTGAAGTTTGGTTAACATACATTCATAAATATTCAATGTGACCACACCGAGCAGCCAGAATGACATCTACACGATAATCACACTCGTTTCACACTCTTGTCAGCATGTCCGGTGTTATGGATTGGATGGCGTCCGTAATTCTCGATTTGAGGTCGTCAATGTTAGCAGGTAAAGGTTAACGAATCACTTGATCCATTAGGTATCCCCATAGAAAAATCGCAGGGGGCAAGATCTGGGCTTCTTGGGGGCCAGTGATGAAGAGCCTAGTCACCAGCTGCTTCTCGACCAATCCAGCGTTGCTGCAACGTATCGATAAGATATCCGTGAACAGCTAGGTGCCAACGGGGTGGCGCACCATCTTACTGGAAAATGAAGCTTCCTGCCGCCTCTCCTTACTTAGCAAACAACAACTCTGTAAGCATGCCCAAATAAGGGACTCCTGTAACAATGGCCTCCTGAAAAAAGAAAGGGCTGAAAACAGTGTTTCTGGATACAGTGAAAAACACGTACACTTAAGAGGAAGCGCGCTCCTGTTCGGTGGATTCATGTGTCCTGGTTTACCTAACCATTTGTATGGAACATCGCTTCATCGCTAAAAACCAGCTCAGACATGAAGGCATCGTCTACCTCGTTCTGGTAAAGAACGAACGCGCAGAAATCACGTCTCAATTCTTTATGCCTTTCGGTAAGAATCTGTACAAGGTGTAACCTTTATGGTTTGTACTGCAATCGCTTTCGTAACACTATCCATACTTTCGATTGAGGGATCTGCATTTCCCGGCTAGCTGGTCTAGTTGATTTTCTCGGACTGCGAATGAACGCTTGTTGAATCCGTTTCACGGAACTGACGAAACCAACGTACGATACTCCACCTATCTGGAGGACGAAGTCTGTATTTGCGGGGGAATTCACTTTGATTAATCGTAACAGATTCACATTTTGTTAAATATATAACACAGAACGCGTTCTGTTGTTCCGTCACCATCGTGATGCGGACTAACACACAACACACGCTCATAGTGCGACGACAGACGCTCCTAGTGACATCTCTCGGCACATAAAGGAAACATCAGCCCGTCCCTTTCACATTGACGTGTCAAATGCGAGCTCACTACCCACTCGCCAACCTAATCCGAGAGTTGTTACGAACGTTATCCAAACCGTTACACCAGACATACTGACAGGAACGTGGAACGAATTTGATTATCGCGTAGACGTGGTCATGATGGTCATTTTTAACATTTAAAAATGGGTGGTAAGCAAACTTGTCGGTTCCACGGTCCATTTTATTGGTCAATCAAGGTTGTAGGTTGTTTTATTTTGATATTATATATCTATAAATATGGGGTATTCTTAAATACTCATTCTTTAAAGTATAAATATTTTCCCCACAGTGAAATTTTAAATAACTTTTAAAATTGAATTCATCAATTTTTACATTGCCATTGTATTCCATATGTAAATTTATAATGAATTTGAACTCTTCATAATAATTATTATTAAATCCTCTTGGTAAAATCACTTTAAAAAGTTATCATATTTAATAAAATATTGTAACCATCAATTTTACATACTAACTAATTTTTTTTAAATTAAATATTGTTGTGGTTTCCTATCACACAGTTTAAAAATATCATTACTTTATTAAATTGTTTTATTTATTTAAAATGTATGTTCCCCTAATGTAAAAAAATTATTCATAACAATATTTTTATTGCAATGAATAATACTACTAAAATAATAATAATTACTAACCACTGTTTAGATTTCAAGTCGGCTTATAATAAAATTCATTGGCCTAAAATTTGTTTTAATTTTGTCTTCAGGATTTTTATAATTGTGACATCCTAGACAAATTTTTTGAAACAATCCCACATTGAAATCAAGATTCCGATTTTCTTGAGTAAACATGTGGATTTTTAAATTTATAACAGGAAATTATAACATCAAAATGATCAAATATAGGCTTTTAAAGAGTTTGATAAAATCGAACTTTCTTATTAGCAAGACAACCAACTATTGCATAATCGGGCATATCAAATTGTGATTTATTGGTGTAATCCTTTATATCAAAATGAAATGTTATTACACCTTGAATACCTTTTTTTATAAAAATTGCCAACAATTAAATGTAACACAGATATAGCTATATTTATTTCGTATTTAACTATATGCCAAATTTTTTTAAATTCTTTTGTAATAATTTTTTCTAGAATTGCAGGACTTTTATATTTTAAACCATTACTTTTATATGGTTAATACACATATAAACCACTAACTGTCTGAAGAATTTCGAATAAATATTGTCTTCTATCCACCTTTAAGATATATTTTACTTGACAACACATCTCATTTCTAAATAAACTTTTTTGATGGTGAACTAACGAAAGCGTGCATAACATTAGTTGTTACACCAGGATTATCGATAGCTTCGATTATTTGGCCATGTTTTGAAATTTCAACTCGAGAACATTAAATTATTTAAAAAAATTCGAGAAAAAGTCAATATTTTCGTTTCTACCATAATAACCAACATTATTCTAATTGATAACATAAATTGTTCATTTATGTAAGAATTATTTGGGGATGAAAATTCATCACATATAAATATATCGAATTCTTTTCTACTATTATAAACATTTAAATTTATAAATAAAAAAGGTGCTCCTAAGAGTTTTCTAATAAATTTATTAGATCTCGGTTTTTAAATTTTCATTTGAACATGGTTTCAAAGTTATGTTTCCATATTTAATTCCTTAAATGTTTAAACTATATGTGGTATAAAAGAAATGTGACGCACTTAAAAAAAAGTAAGAATACTAACATAATACGCTATTCGTTATTAGATTCAGCAATAATACAATATTTTCGAATAATTTTCAAAAAAGAAATACTAAAATATTTAATAAATAATTTACATTTTTGAATAAAACGAGAATTTAAAGAAAACTGTTGTGATATAATAAAAAAATATTTTTTCAAATGAGTGTGTAATATTAATAAATTATAATTCTAGAGTTAAAATTCATTATAAATTTATTTCCAGTTAACAGGAGTTACCAAACAATTGGGAAAACATATTTATTATTTTTAAATATTCCAGACAAATAATTAAAAGTAGCATACACGTATCAGTTAGGTAGAGGAAACTGGATTCCAAGATAAGATGCAACGATCTAAAATTATTCACATAGTAATTTCCAAAACGAACGAGATTGCAGTCCAATATAATATTTTTTAACATTGATGGAAAATAATATTAAATAATTCGAAAAAGTTTTATTTTATTCTGTTGCAGTACCTAAAACGTGAGACAATTTAACATAATTTACAGAATAGTTGTGTTGTTTATAAAAATTATTACAATTTAACTACTGGGGAAATAAAGATTACAAAATTTTAACAGGAATTCAATTAAAATTGCCAGAAGAAGAAAATGAGATAAATGAAATTAAAAATGATGTAATTTCTGCTTTTAATTTTAATCGTTTGCCGACCGATTTTATAGAAGGTAAAGAAGATTAGAAAAATAAAAATACTATTACCATAAACGATTTTTAAAAAAAGTTCTATTTTTTTGACAATTCTTAAAGGAGACCTTATCGAAAAATTAGTAATAGTAAATACAACAAGTAGTGTTCCATTTTTTTCCCTTTGACATTCAAGAAGTTAATACAATATAAAATTTACAGAAAAGAGAGGACAAAAAATTCAAAAATTTAAAAAAATTAAAATTATATTAAATTATTTAACAAAAACTAAAGATATATAAGAAGAATAAAAAAAACCATTTTAAAAGATAAAATCAAACAAGCAGAGGAAGAGTCAATGAAATATTTTACAAATTAAGAGAAATATTTCGAAACAACTGCTGTGTATATCAGATAAACTTTTGTTGTAAATGATAACATTTAATAACTTATGTTGGAGTTCTTCGAGAAAAAGGTTGTGTAAAAGCTCTTTATCGCGTTAAAAGGGTTAATAAAATTAAATTTATAGAACTTGTTCAATATTAAAAAAAAATTTAAACAAGAATGTATAATTTGTATTCGTGACACCAACATTATACAGAGATTAGAAATGTTTTACTATACCGAGGTTAAATTATTTGTAGAAATTAATACTAACAGATGACACAATAAAACACTTAAGTTTATGAAATGTTTACTAAGAAAAATATTATTTATTATATAATTAGAACGATGACGAACAGATAGATATTTTAAATATGGAAGCAAAAGTTGGAAATTGTATATTAATGGGTTATAAAAGATTTTAATAAACGAAAAAGGATTCGATTAAATTATAACACATATTTCTTTAAAAACATATGGTAGGAAAGAAAATAAACTAACAAATTTGAAAATATTGAAAATTGTTATTGATTAAATCATTGGCTAGAGAAAAAAAACTAGATAGAAAAATTTATTTAAATATTAAGATGAGTATTAGAGCATAGAAAAACGCAAAAAAAAATCATTTGTTTTTCCTTAAAATATGTAAATTTAAAAAAATATATATTAAAAATAATATAAATTTTAGGGTGAATGTATCGTTTACATTGCATCTAGATACAAATTTTATAAATGAGAAAGATTTATATTTTATACACATAAATATTATAAAGATCAATTGATATTTATATTTATATTGTAAATATATATTAACCTTTGCAACTCCGAAATTTTTCCAACCGAAATTTTGGCTTCTGAATTTTTTTTCCATAACTGTGTGTATGTCTGTGTGTGATTGTGTGATTGCGTGTTACCCCCTTAAACCTTGAAACCCATGAACATAATTTCACCGAACTCTGTACACATATGTGCCATGTGAAGTGAAGAGATTTGTACGGCTCTAAACAACGAGGCTTTTATAGTCAATGATGGTGATTGAGGTGAGTATGGAGCAGTATCGGAATGAGGTGGGAAATGGGGCATCGTCCTGCATGATTCCCACATGCGAAAATGCGGTGACCCGGCCGAGGATTGAACCTGGTTCGCCTTGGTGGGAGCCAAGTAGGCAAAACACTCAGCAACCGTGGCCTCATTGCTGCTATGTCATATCATATATCGGTGACCATTTAACCAATATAAACTAAATTCAGTGCGTTGACAATGCAACGTGTAAGCATTGCATTGATAGAAGGATATTACTGTTAATAGCCATTTTGAAAAATAGCACTTAATGAAAAATTGAAGATTCTAAGTTATGTCTCAGAAACTACCCAAACTCTTTCTACTAAATTTGTCATGTAAGTAATATTTTCATAGGCCATGAATACACAAATAATTTAAAGGTATAAGGAAATTATTACCATATTGGTGGTTATATACATATTTTAGGTTAATTTGCTGAGTGTATCACCCGCTTTGACCAATTTTGACCTAAGTTTGAATGCTTAAAGAGTATTTACATGCATTAAATGTGAATAAAAAGATTCTTTTGTCCCCCGTTTTTTAAAATAGAGCTACATAGAAATAAATATTCTAATTTACATCTCCAGAAATTATCAACAGATTCTACTATATTTGACTTGCAAAAGTACTGTGGCAAGCAAAAATTACTGTGGCAAGCCATGTGCAATGCATAGATTTTAAGAATATCTAACAATTATTTTCTAAATGGCGGCCATATAAATATTTCAGGTTTGTTTGTATGATGTAGTATCTATTTTTCCAAAAATCAAAAGTCTCTACGCAGAGCTTCTTTTGCCAACAATTTTGTGAGGTATGGCCACATGGAAGAAAAAAAAGTTTTTATCTGATATCTGGTAATGCAAAAGACCGTATTTTTTCCCCCCATCCCAAACTTGACAAACAAATTTTACTACTGCAGGTGACATTAACCGATAGGTTAAAAAGGGGCGACACTCTTATTTTCAAAATGAGTACGATTTATAATATTTTAGCTTAATACACTATATAAATAACAGCATGTTTGACATTAAATTTTAATTTTGTTTTCTTAAAAGATGTATTACAACCATCAAATGTGTCTGTACAGAGTTGCTTATATCTGCAATTTTATATTATATTTCTTCAAAATAACATGTTTTTTTTCTTCTCTTGGGATACAATAAACCTATCCCTGCTAAATTTGGCAAGTTAGTAATACAACGGCAAAAATAAAAATGCTATGATTTTAGTAAGTCAGACACTTATTTCAGAATTTGCAAGGCCATATAAATAATTTGTTTCATCACTATATCTATGAAACCATTTAATCAATTTCTACGTAACTTTCTATGCTGGCAGTATATAAATAAACTTAATAACCGTAAATAGTTCTTAACGGATTCTTATTCATCCGACATTTTGTAAGGTAGTCTTATATGGAAAAGGTAAGTATTTATGTCATAAATAGGAAAACAATCTACAGACAATTCCTAAGTTTGGCAAACTAGTAATATTATGGCAGCCCATGTCAAGTGATATGGTTTGAGGGGGGCGACACTCTTTTATCGAAAATGTTGGAATTTGAACACTTTAGCTTCGTATGCTATATAAATAAACCAATGTTTCCATTTTTAGCATTACTTTGTAGACTGGCAGTATATATTATTATTTGACTATATTATGATCCTGTTAGTAGGACAGGGACAAATGAAAATGTAGTGTTATGCCACATCTCACGAAAAAACTTAACTGATAACTACAAAATTTGGCAAACAAGTAGTGCTATTGCAGGTCCTGTAAGTTAATACTGTTTAAGTTAACATGCACTTATTTTCTAAATGGGGTCGATAATAACCTTTTGCATAGTAAGATGTGTCTAAGAGACCATGTCACATACAGTATTTCAACTTATATTGTATGCTGGCAATATGCAGGCAGTGCGAAAACTCAACAAAAATATTTCGCGAGGAGATTCCTTGTATAAAATGAGGTAGACACTTGCAATACATCTTATACCCTAACTCAATCTCTAAGGGAGATATGCGCTCTTGAAAATAGAGTTTAGAAATGAATTTTTCGCATAATAATGGGTAATAACACAATAATTAACTAAAACAAATGAAGATTCATTCAATAATTTCGTAAAACACACAAATCTAAAATTAAGTCTGATGAGAGACATTTCATAAATTACTGTTTTTACGTATTTACATAAACTATTTTACAAACAATAGATGACATTAAAATTTATGCTACTCGCCACCTGTGGTATACAGAGTTTTCCGTAGGGCACAAGTTACCTTTCTGGCGCAGAATATGGGCGCCTTGGATGTTGAATAGGGGTAAATAAGAACTTGGTTTCTCAGTGATGATGTTAAAAGGCTATATATTTTGACAATAATAATAAAAACATAAATAGGTGACTCCGAGATGGTTCACCGCAAGTTGGGAACCTTAAGGGTAACTTAAATTAACAGTGCAAACTGCTGCCGACGTTGTGGGGATGAATGCTAGGAGTCTGGGAATTTTCCTTGAGCGACAACGCTGGTACTTAGCTGTATTTGTAGTTCTGGGTGTTCCGGCGGTGGTAGAGGTCTGGTAAGCTGGGGGCCTCTTTTATGGGTCTTCAGACTAGCTGTTCCGTGTTCTCTCCTTGACGATTTCACGATACGACTGCCTGACTCTTCTCTCGGCGTCGTGCCCTTCGTGTGGTTACCACTCGATTCCCGCTCTCGGTATCGCAATCCGCGACCCGATGTGGTGCTCCTGGCCTGCCCCCACCCAACTGTCGCCTTCCGGCGCGGATTATTACTGGCCTCAAGATCATTGCTTCTGCCGAGGTCCAATACCAGGCCTCGGCTAACTGACTCACTCGACTGACTCGCGTTCCGGCGGGGTGATACGCCTGACTCAACTTGTCCCGACATGGAGCTCCTGGCAAACCCACACCCGATTGCCTTTTCTCGGTGCTGCGTTATGACTCACTGACTGACTGACTGATTCCCTCTTGGCGTCGCAAGACTAACTGACCTCGCATCCCGCCTTGATGCTCCTGGCGAGCCCCTACCCGTCTGCCACCTCACGGCACTGACGCCGCATCACTGACTCCTTTCTTCACGTGGCCATACTGCCAAACACCGTCAGCTCTTTTCTTGGAGCGTGCCATGTTCTAATGTGTTCTTCGGTGCATCGGGCGATTTGCTGGTTTAACTCGGCATAACCTTGCCACGTGTTAACTACCTGTCCGCCCTCGGCACACGTCAACTTAGTGGCCCTAGCCTGTGGTAATATGTCACGGGGGCCGAGGGAAGAGCGGTGCTTCTAATACTAACCATGTGGCATGTGTCAAAATATTAAAGAAGTTTGTTTACCAAAAATAAAAACTATTAATATAATTTTGTTTCACAAGTAATTAAAATATAATAAGTTTTCCATATTTTAACATTATAATTTTTAACTTTACTAGTGTTTTGCAATTATTCATAATTAATTTCGTAAGTTTACTTAATTTATATTTAATCATCATTAAATTCATTAGTGATATAATCATGTATGTTTTGAATTCCTTCTTCAGAAAAACACTAATAATGTCACAACATATGTAAAGATTTGAATTACATAAAATGGTTTACATAAGGGGAAACGTATGGAAAAATAATAAATTGAATAAATGTATTTGAATTTAAGGTAAGAAAAACCAACTTAAATAAGTGTTTAAAAAATAATGAAACTACTACTTACAGGCAGCCGAAAAGTAGCTCATAATTTGTAAAAAAAGTGGAATATTTATATTAAGCAGAAGAGTAGCACAAATAAAATTGCATGTTGTATGAAGACATTTTGTATGATATAGTTAAAATAAATATAAACAATAATAATTTTAATAAAAATTTGGAATATAGAAAATGTACATGAAATTAAACAACGCAGTGATCTGAACTTATATATGTGAAAGATATTTTAATAAGCTACTTAACACACATAATTTTATAGCCCACTATGTTTATTTGCGTATAAATATTACTATATTGGCTTTATATTTTATTGCGGCCTTATCACGTATGTGAGTGCATAGATTTGAGTGGCTCTCAACATAGTGGTCTTGAGAGCCGAACTCAATCTCATATGAAATCAATATGTTCGGCATTTTTGTGAAGTTTCCAAACTTTCCTAATCTGAGAGTAGTATATTTTGTGTTGGTTCTAAATTTTTATATTTTAAATCTATTACATTTAATGAACAATAATTTATTTAATTGAAAAAAAAAACAAATGAAGTTTTTAGCATTAATTAAGCGAATTGCAAGTATGTGTTGATAGTATACTTTTGTTCATCTTTGTATTAAAATAGTGATTTTTAAAATAAGTTGAGTAAGGCATAATATCTGGACCAGGACCAAAACATTATATACCACTACTCCTGTCGATAAGCAGCCCACTCTCTACGTTTAGGCATACTGCAAGGTAGGATGCATACGATACTATCGGCAAACGAGCCGTCACTACGCGTTCATAATTATCTTATCCCCAAAAGTCAAACAAAAACATCCTTTTTATTGGGTGTATAGTGATGCAATGCAGAACTCATATTCATTTTTATATGTCCTGAAATATGACCTATTAATTTCATGTTGCTTTATTTGACCACTGTTAATTTGTAGGCTTTTTATTTGTATAGACACAACACACGTGATACACTTTCGCTGTACTGATAACTGTTGTTGAATAATTTAATGTGTTTGAATTAATATTAATGATTTTTAAAAAAAATATTGATTTTAGGATACGATGCTTTATTTGTAATGATTTAGAAATATACCTAAATTTTTATGAGTGTTTAGTTTTCCGTTAGTAACCCAATAAAACCCTTTAAATGTTAAAATTTTGTTAACTGCTCTTACCTGACACAGTCATTTCCAGGTATTCCATCTCGGCTATAGCCTCATACGTCACTTCTGAGTTGTGTTTGTCGAGAACTGTCTGTATCTCTCTTCGTAACTTGTCTTGAATGGTAGGGTTCAAAGCCAACTCGTAAAGTGAGAATGATATGACGGACGAAGAAGTTTCGTATCCAGCCCCTATGAATATAAGGGCTTGAGCTACAATGTCATCGTCCTCTAGTTCTGAAAAATATTGGAATTAAAATTACTGCTCTAATTCGAATTGTCACTAACAATACAATGTTAATAATCAACATTAAATAGCTTGCCTCATGTTCAAGAAAAGAATAGTTTTAACCAATAATTTATAATTATTTTTTTCTATATCAAATCGATTGATACATATTGATATATTTTCGTTAAAAAATGTAATAAGACAATTTGAAAGTATTATTGTCGCGTGTTATTTTGAAAAATGCTATACAACAAATAAATGAAAATTGATAGGGATACATATGCTTAATTACAGTTAAATTACTTTTTTTTAAGGTGACGATTAGAGTTTCATCATATTAATCACAATCACATTAAGCAAGGGATATTACATAAATGAAAATATAATTTAAATTTTAAAACTTACTGAAGTCTACTTTGTCGTTTCTGAAGTTTTTGATCTCATCGTATCTATTATCTTGCTTTATTTCTTCTAAATCATTTGCATCTTCAGCTTGGACATCACCCCCATCCTTCATAATCATCAATATATCCACAAAGTCTTTGCACTACTCTGTTCTTCTTTCGATAGTCAACAACATCCCAGAATGTCTTGCGAGAGTATGTGTCGACTGTTTCGTCGTTAAGTTTTTCCCCCAACAGATTTATCAGCCATGGCGCAAAATTAGTGAGAGCGGTGTAAAGCTGCTGAACTCTTGTTCGTTCGATTATCTTCCTAGTGGTCGATCGAAATTCACTATTAGGATCTCCTAGGGAGTTGGCATTCACTCCGAAGGCGCACGATGCAATGACGTCTGTGGAATACCTGGCCACTGTGTCCTTCACTTCACACATTCCTGACAAAAATTAACAAATAATTTTGTAAATGATAAGAACCAAATGACATTTTTGATAATATTTAGGCAAATTACATGTTTGTAAAGAAACATTCCTTTAGAAATAAATCTGAATTTTCCTTTTTACATGTATAAATTGATATTTGTAAATGGCACGAGGTCTCTGAAAATAAAATCATAATTTACATTTTAAAATATTTGGATTATTTTTACCGAATTATTTTCACTGCGACATGTAGGCTGTATTTCATACATGAATTAAATTGAGAATATTCGATTAAGATGGCATTAAATATGTTTCGTAATAACAGTATGGGACATCGAGTGTTTACGCATCATGCTTACCCTATAACTTGAAATTGTATAAACTCACCATGTTGAACATACGGTTGGTTATTGTTATCTTGTGCGGATGCAGATACTTAGTAAAGTTGGTTCAAGGGATTGTCCTTAGTCGGGCTTACACATACGTATGCGCGAGCGCATATATATATATATATACATATGAGGAGACGTTAATACATACTAACCCGGTGTGAACGGAATTCTTAGGACAAATAAATATATAAACATATAAACGGCAAAGGGCTTTATAAGATTTCCTATGGCGGTAGATGTCCTGGAACGTTGAGATTGTAAATGTGTTATGCATCGACGAATTGCAAACTACCTGCGACTAAGCAACGAAATTTGGTGTACAGGAAAAATTTTACAGGTCAGATTACCACACAAAAATAAATTACGGAGAGTACACCCCTTCATAATATATATAGGAGGTGGCATCATCAAATTGCTTGGAATTTTAAACCATGCGATTGAATCAATTTTACACGACATGTAAGTAATCAGCATTTAAAATGCAATAAAAAATGTCACCATGGAATTACTTATTATTCCCTAAAGTCTCCTGAGAAATCACACGTTCGGTTGTAAAGTGGATTCATGGTTGCCAGAAGGTAGGCAGCCTGTTTCTGACTATTAGGTCTAAGAGATATCATTTGACATTCTGGCTCATCTTTATGTCCTAATGTAGGAAAATGACCGGTTAGTAAATTTTGTTCATGTAAGGTTGTTAAAAATAACACTAACATAGGTTCCAAGTATCACTGATTTTTTTCGAATTAGAAGAGTTTACATATGTTCGAAGTGTGAGTCACACATCTCCATACACAAACTAATGCGATACTTAAATGATTGGCGCACATTCTGCAACATTCCGGGATTAGCCTATACGGTACGGCATGCATCTTGAATACATTGCCAGATATCCTCCACATTGTCCACGTCAGTTGCATACACGTATACCTACAAGTGACCTCACAAGGAGAAGTTGACTGGGTTTACGTTCATTAATCTGGATGGCTAACCCACTGGCCCACCTCGACCAATCCATCGCTCTGGGTATCGCGCATTTATATACTGCCTTGATATGCCACTGAAGTGTGCTGGTGCACCATCGTGCATGACCCACATGCCTTCTCGTGGATCCAGTGGTTTATTTTCTAGTTATTGTGGCAAGTCGTCGTCCAAACGCCGATGAACTAAAGGGAATGCACGTCCAACTGGTAAATGTCGAGTTGGAAACTTTTCAAAGTATCGACGACGCACGGGTGCTGCATTGCACATAATTTCACCAAACGTGAGAGGCATGACCGTCGGTTCATTGCTACAGTCCATCACACACTTTGTGAACAACCATATACTGCATAACTACCAACGCAATGCCAGCAGGCAGGTAACCTCGTCGCCACACGGTACAACACGAACCAATGCAACAATGCAATGGGGCACTTTCCTGCAATACATCTCAGCGGTCCTATTTTATATACCTGGTGCCTTAGGGCAGGTAAATTAACAAGGGTGTCTGTTCACACGTATTGCACGACAGTGGTACAGGACCTACCACCCAGGTAACCATTAATCTGGTTTCCCACCTGGTATGTGCTTTCTCAGGAAATGGTAGGGATGAGCGAGTACTACTAAGGTGACCTTCTGTATTGCTTTTTTAATGTTGATTTCTAACTTGTCGTGCAACGTTGCTTCAAGCGCAGGATTACGATGTTTTCAGCAATTGGAAGCAGCCAAAGCCTATTTCATTAATGAAGTGTTGGTCTCTACGCAATGCCGTTCTGCGTCGTAATCTATCCTCTAAACCTTTTTCCTGTATGCAACATTTCGTTGCTTAGTCGCAAGTGGTTTCCAATTTATCGTTGCATAACACATTTCCAATTGCCACGTTCCCGGCTTCTTCCACCCTAAGCAAACACTTTAAGCACTATGCTGTGTATATGTTTCACTAGTTATTTGTCCTAACGATTCCTCTCACGGAGGGTTAACACTCATTAAAGTATCACCAATTATATATATACATATACACAATCACGCACACGATTGCTGTTTTTAATTAACAGTCTACTAACACAAAATGATGGCAATTCAGAAAATTACATCGAAATATAAAACAAAATTTACAAAATCTGTGAATAAACATTTCATTTCTTGCTCTCTGAAATTATACACAAACATAATTCCTTAAGAAGAAAGATTGAAGATTATGAATGATGAAATAAAATANCTTGCTCTCTGAAATTATACACAAACATAATTCCTTAAGAAGAAAGATTGAAGATTATGAATGATGAAATAAAATAAACACACAATTTAGTTACCATTCTACATCTAATGCACGTCGTTCTTTATGGTAGCTCAGTGATACCAAAAATTTAATATAGTTCAATTTAAAACAGAAAACGTTACAATTTGACATCACGCAATATTGAATGCGCGTGTTTAAGAAAAATTACAGAAAGTCTAATACAATTGCAACTAGTAACGCCTTCACATCTCATGCTTACTGCTTTAAATAAAAATTCTTAATTTCCGAAGGTAAATTTATATAATTGGTTTTAATAAGAATACTATTAACGAAACAGTGACTATTCTTACGACATGCATTCTCTGTTGACAACGCAGTTTATTTTCAATTACTAACTAATAAACTATGTATTCAATGCAACAACACATCTAGCACTACTTTGCTGGTGTTTCGCCTTAAAGAAAGCTAAAAATGTTTTACATGTGTCCCTTTATATTACTGCGCATTTCCGCATTGTCACAATTCCTCCATGATAGACAGAATGGCCACTTATGAGCTCTATACAAACTTCGTCAACAGTACAAGGCGATACTAACCGGGCAACTGACAACGTATGTCACTGGCTACGAGAAGGAGGGAAAAAGAAAGTGGCTACCGGCGTACCGTCTTGTCTCCTTCACCGCCTCAGAGGAAGAACAGAGAATCAAATAAAATAACTGCTATATAACTACAAATATTGCTCTGGTTACGAGGGAGATGCCTGTGGTTTTGTATTAGTGCAAGCAGGTTAGAAAATATCAGTTACTCTCAGCGACAGTTACCAATGTTTCCTGTCTTAAAACATTGTTTACCGCCAAGAGCACAAATATGTGTTGTGCTTTTACAGTAATAGCTGCATTTTATTAAATTTTCGCAGCCTAATTGGCAAGGTGTAGCCAGTGGTTTGCTTAATGTATAGCGCGGATGCTTAAATGCAAGAAGTTAATTATAGCATAAAATGGAACAATTATAGCTTTCATAAATTAATTACTGCGAACAACGGACATTGCGATTTTCATAATTCAAAAGTATTTGCTAGTTAACTACGTTACGAAACTGGCCTGAAAAAAAAACCAACAAGCTGAAGATGTTTTCAAATACCATGGGATATGCTTTGTAGAATGCTTTTTAATTCGTATGTAAATAAATAAACTACGAAAACGGGCACAGACTGCCTTAAAATTATGTAAACAAATGTACAAACACAATTTTAACTGACACGTAAACAAGATCTTTGAGTATCTTCGAATGTGAGATATCTCGAAGGAAGTAATACAAGTAAAGCAGTCTTGATTATCCAGATTGTGTGAATTTAAGAAACTTGCAATCATTTGTTTGACTAGAGCAAATTTTATTAGCACTTTAAGTATTCTTTTTAATATTTAACTTTCAACTAATTGTTTTACGAACATATAAGTTTGATCAAAATGTAAAAGTGAAATACAAAAATGATCATACAACTTCATTGTTCTAGAACTTAGCGTGCTGGCTAGGTAATCAAATTCTGGACTTGTATTAGCGAGTAACAAAGGACCGAATCTCATGTTTTGGATTATAGTTTCCCTGAGCTAACATCATCACCCATAGCCAAATCCTTCCCTATTTCTCTTGAAACGTTTTACTGTTTTATGTCACCGTCTCTTAGTCCCTTGGTTTCTACGAGATGTAAAGTAATAAATCAAATAAAGAACCTGTTTTAGCTAACGATTACCAGCCTACTGTACACAGACAGAAGTGCTCAGTCATACAAACATCATATGTCACCCAGTCCGTCTAACATCTGACTGGCAATTGCTGCTAAACAAATGTGAAAGCAGTGCCTGTGCAGCTTTAGTTACTTCAGTTTAGGGAGATGGATGTGCATGGGGTACAGGAGGGCTTGTACCTGCGCGACTAATCAGTCGTTTGAAGAAAGAAAAGCCTCTTGAAGCCACTGACACTAAAATCATACTAACAATTATCATTCTGCATTTTCCATGCCAGCGTTGATTGAAAATAACAAGAGGGTGATAATTCTATATGATGTAAAACATTCCTTTATTTCATTTAAGGCTTCTCTGAACCCACCCCCCCTCCAAGATTCACCAAAACAAAGACTGTGTAGTGAATCTCTATAATTATTAATAATTATCTGATACTCTAAAATCAAAGTGCTCTCTGAAATATAATATGTACATTACCTTTCGCCATCTCCTTATCAATGCAAGGCAGTAACTGCTTCCCGCACTCGTTGATAAGATAAAACACCTTCTTTATCTTGCCGGACGTAAATGTGGGCGTGAGTTTGATCCTCATGTTTCTCCATTTATTGCCCTTCAGAAAGACCAAACCTCTGGACAGCAAAGCACTGCTGTTTTTGGAAGGCTCAATGGACCGGTCCAGGAAACAATGCGCATCTTTCACCAAGACATCCCGCACCACATCAAGGTCACGGACCAACAGGATGGGCTTTATGAAGGCGAATAAACCCACGACCTTGTGACTGGGGTTGTCGTCGTACACTCTCTTGAGGCACTGTCCAAGGTGCTCCCTCTGCATGATCACATCGCCGATGTTCCCCAAGAGTGACGTAGGCTGTATATAGTGGACACCTCTTCTCTTCCAGTATTTGTAGGCGTTGGTGAAGTACAGATACACAGCGACCAAGCATGTCGCAATAGCGACCACGATGTCAGCTGCTACATAGCTGAATATAACTGCCATTGTGGTCAGTTCTATTTATTACAGCGCCTGCAAGCAAAAACAGAACACATTTATCACTTACTAATTTCAGAAATGATACATAAAAAAACAAATAGAATTATTTTTCTGTTGTATGTTCATCAGATATTAAGTCGTATAAATAAATATGAAAACTTATTTTCACCATGTGAAACCTCTTCTTAGTGGATTCCCTCAAAGACAAATTTGAAAATGCACCAAACAAATTATAAATGCAAACTCGCATGTTATTTTGTGCCATTGAATATACATATCATTGTATAATAATTAGAAAGGGAGAGTCTGTAGTGCAGAACAGTTCAATAGTACATTGTTACTTTTAATAGCTTTCAGAAGAATTACTTACTTTCTAAGACTGAGGTTGTATCTTAAATGATGTTATATCCCGTGGAAATTAGGTGGTCAGGTTATACACATTTTTGACAAATAATTTAAAAATATGACAAGGTTTCATTCACGTGAAGCTTAAGCATTTTGTTGTAGTGCAACTGACATTATCTCCATTTGTGGGCTTCACAGTTAATAATATCGCTTTCCGTAATATAACACCTGCCTGGTATTTAACATATATATTACAAGATTAGGCAAAGTGTTATTATGGCTTCCATTTCAAGGAGTTCTACGCCAATGTAAACCAGCAGGCAACTTTTCTAATGGTCGTGTTTTTCAGAATGTTATTTTCGTAAAACAATCCACGTAGGAAAAAGAAGTGAACGTGTTTAACAGCATTTATAATTGTCACATTGTGGACAATCAATGCCATGCAAAATAGTCAGCATTCTGATAAACCGACGTCTAAACACCCAACAGTTATTTTTTCAACAAGTGTTACCTCTGGCAACACCTTGCACTGTTTCTCTTTCTCAAACTGACTACTTCTCACTGTGGATATGTCGAGCCAAATTGGCAAAATAACACATATTTAGAGTTTTTTTTTAAAACTGCATATATTAGCGCAACATTATATATTTAGAAGGGAAAAAAGAATAGTAAAAGTACTGTAAAAGACAGATAGATAATCTATATATAAACTTCTTATGAATTGATCTCACCAGCACATAAAATGGAAATAACAAGCGAAGTATTTTCCCATTAAAAATAATATTTTCGGCAATTGGCACACGAAGTGGTGAGATATTTATTCTAAATTAAATATTATAAATAGATTAAGTAATGTAAATTTAAAAAAATCATTTTACTTAGTGTCTGTGGCGTTATATTCGGCCAGAAATGTATGGCCTAATCACAAATAAATGTGCTTTATTTTACTAGCATTCTCGGTGGCCTTGCTCTCTAAGGCGAGGAGGCTGGCCGGCGATGATTCGCGCATAGTACCTGATATAACTTACGCTATCAGTACCCGGTTACCAAGTGATTCATTGGCCTGTGTAATCAGTAGGTCCTGTCGTTTTGAGTATATGTATAATAACTGTGTTACATTAAATTGTAGCTTTTAACTTAGTGTAGTTTGCCTTAAACTTTACAACCGTACGTATCGCAATTTTGTGCATGGCAACTGTTTTATCGTTGAAATATGACACGCACATCAAAAATATCTTCTTCACATTACGGTGAAGTAGTGTAAATATTTAGGAATATTTCTCTGTAAATATAGGGAAATTTTATTTATGGCGTTAACATCAATTTCCTACATGCAGGAAAATATTTGTGTAATATAAAAAAACTTACTTGTAGTCATTAGCGCAGAGTTCCGACGCAAGCATTACGTGAATGTGAAATAAGGCGAGAGACAGTTGACCAGTTCCTGAGGTATTACTTAAGTGGTTTACTTACTTTACTTAATTTTTCTGGTCATTCCATCTTATAAAATGTCTCATAAAATAAATTATGAATTACTATACCCAACACTTGTAATATGTATTGTCAAAATAACAAGTTACTTGAAATTGGAGAAATGATTCGTAACGTATGGCATTATAACCTGGACAGTCATACTGTCACCATTTTTAAACAAATTTCTTCGTATTCTTAAATAATATGAGTATTTTTAGATTGGCATGACACGTAATTTCTTTGCCAAAATTGTTGGCAATCGGTTGCGTAGTTCCCTAGACATGGCACCATAACCTTATGTTTTAGAGAAAACTGTCAGCAGACCTAGAGGACCAATGAGAAAATGAGTGTCTCAGGTGAATTCTAACAGCGTTTTCTGTTAACGAACGAAATTTAAAAATTTAATTTCCGTAATTAAACGAAAATTCAGTATGGTCGAAAGGCATAAATGTCGAGTGTCTTCATTAGGCAGTCTTAAGTTACTGAGACTGGAAAAAATTAATGTAGGTATTGGAGAATCTTTATGATGAGAGGGAGGGGTACACCCGCGAGTTTACTGACTCATATAAACACACTAGCTGACAGACGCGAAGGCGAACTCAGAAGAATAGATTCGATTTCGTTAAAAAATAATGTAACAATTACTTTAGGAATAAAAATCGGTGATAATTTATGAATACATATTATTTACACCATATTAGAAGTGTTGACTTGAGATGAGTTACCATTTAAGAAAAAAATATCTTATCATAGAAGAACAAATTCATTTAACTGAGTTGTCATTGTTGGTATTCTAACTTATATTACAACTAAATATTATTGAAGAGGTGTCGACAAGTTAAGACAGCACAGCTAGGCGTTCTTGCAGAAATGCGCAAGATGTTCTTTTTTTTATTTTAAGTGTATAAAGTTATTTAAGCATGGTAATGACTAATTCTTATAGATGTATAAGTGTGAGCAGCAAATGTTTTATAGCGGGCGGTATATATAAATATGAATCTAAAACATAGCTTCTAACAATGGGTGCAACACAAATGTATAACTGCCTCATTGCGAGATAATAATATTTGCGCGTTTGTTATTACCGTTTGATACAATGCCATAAACTCAACATACTATAATAAATTGATCGATATTCGTGTATTATAAAACTTGAAATTCTAACGATATAAAAAAAGACACAATGTGTTTTATGAAATACTAGATTTTACAGGCTACTTTGTCCTCGTGAAATTCGTGTTTTCATAAAATTGTTTTAAATTATAAGTGTATCAATAACGTATAGTACATAATATAAAACAGAAGATGTCGTGAAACGCAAGTCCAAAAATAAGAGAAATGTGGCTGTTAAATTAGGAGTTTTATATTTGTCACATTACATATCAACATCTAAGTAGGGTTTTTTTACAATACTTCTTTGTAAACATTCTTCTTTGCCATTTTAGAGGATGACACCAAAACTACCAGGCTGAGGAGTGAGATTACACGCGAGCACGCCAAGTAAAACTGACCGTAGGAGGAACAGTCCTGGTCGCAAATCAACTCCTGCGAATTTGAGAGTTTGCCCCCACGAAGCAAACTTTGGAGATAAACTGCAGTTTCTTGAATGCAAAAGGGAGGTAATTGGGTATTAATGTAATACGCGGCACAAATACTTTTTTTCTCTCAGCCGATACAGTTATAATAGTGGCCTCGACTACATTACTAAGTAAAGTTTGATTTGTGCGCTGGTACCGTTGCAGAGTTTCGGTGGCTTCAAATTACTGAGCAACATAACAGGTGAGCCCACACGCAGTATATGTCTATGGTATAGGAGACCCGGTGTATTTAGAGCGTCCAAAAATTCCACTGGGAGATATACTGCATCGTCTGTATTTACCTCTGTGTATATTAAATTATTAGAAATTCTTCCTTTTCGAATTATTTCAGCAACATGTCATAGATGACCACGGCTTCGTCTTTTTTTGGGCCACAATGGTTCTTTCACTCAACCATTCGATAGGCTTGTCCTATATATTGGCAATGTCTAGATACATTTTTTTCTATCGGCTCTTGAATTTGGTGAACAAATATTCGGTATAGCTGTTATACGGTCTGTTTCTGAATTATTGCGGTTTCTGTATATCCAGGGTTTCCTAGTATGGGCCGGAGGTCTTACAATTGACCGACAGACCCTTCACCTCTTAGATGTAATCTCATATTTTTTGGTAAGTTTTAGCTTATTTAAGACACGCCTTCCACTCCCCCCCCCTCATCATTTGTAAAGTTTGGCGAATATCTTCTGAAAGCAACACTGCCACACCACATATTAAGTTTGTGTTAGTCCTCATGTCCTACAATGCCTATCCAGTGCACCACTTTCATCCCAAACTATGATTTTAGTGTTTTTAAAAATTTCAGCAAGATTACTCTGTTTTAAAAAATTGCATATGGAAGTGTCTATATTTGTCAGGTTAAGTGGCACCTTCATGGCAGCGTGGGTAGTCCAAACTCCTTCCAGCAGTGTAGCAGCGATCTCAGAAGACGCGACAGCTAAGGCGATAAAGCGAGTACTCCTTACTTTTACCAAGAGCAAGTTTATGAGTTAGATTTTGCCGGTGCCACCTGGAGCATTTAAAAATGCAATTTGTCCCTCTTTTGTCTTTACACTTGTATTTATTTCCTATTAAACTTATTTCTGCTCTGTTAATGCGTTGTTATTGTTACTTACCAAACTCTCTAAGGCTAGTACGTCATAATTAGTTTCCCTCATGTTTTCACTGATTTCTTAAGTTTGTGGCCTGCTTGGTCGTGACAAGCCATATTCTTGTAGAGCATGTTTACCTAATGGTCAGGCTGCATTTTCAATTTCTGATAGACATTTATTGAACACCTCATCTTTTAAGTGCTCTACATTGCCTTCTACCTGTCTCTCAATCTGACGTTTAAAGTCTTCTTTCAGATTTTATTTGAATTTGTTCCACATGGATCTGATGGTTGACACAATACCAACATAATTGCGCAAAGATCTGGCATCATTACGGCGATTGACAAAGCGAGGCATCTTCCAGTTCTGCTTGCTAGTGTTCATCGTCTTCAAGTAACTCTAAAGTCTTGCGAGCAGATTGGAATGTACGATGAGCCACACCATTTACTGCTATTAATACTTCAAATGATGTTGGGGCTCGGGAGAATGGAGAAACATACGGTGATGTTAGTACTCCGTATTATTTGGATGAACCTTCTATACGCTGCTTAGAGCATGTTCTTTCTGGACAACCGGCTATCCATCGACATCCACTCCTCTTTTCTTAATTTGAATCTACAATTGCTCCAAACGTAGAATGCCGGTACCTCGGGATATAGCAGGGTTTTCGCAAAGTGGTTTACTTGACATAATTCGAAAAAGGTCAGAAACGTAGTTTTACGTGTACTGGTTACTTAATCGGCGAGTTTTTGTTGATTAAAATATACCCGTTAGCCATTTTATAAACGAACAGCCTATTGCAACACAGTAGGGAAGCTCTCATTATTAGGAAACCTGAGAATGTGCTACACAGCCTCCTTATATGCAGACTATTTATGTAACTTCCACTATCGTATATCTTCACTTCATCTTTTTCATTCTCTAGAGCAAAAGTGGCCTCGTCAGTCAACTTATTCACAAATTTCCAAACATATTTTATCGATTTCACTGACTTATATTTTACGACATTCATGTGAGCATTAAACATTCTTGAAAGGACTGGGGTATAAGAAACCATTCATCGTTGTCAAGATCTACAACGTTTATGATTACAGTTAAGCCGCCTTCGTGTGGGCTGTGTCTCGCTGTGTACAAACCTGGGATACCTTTCACTGCAAGTGTTATCTTTCATGCACGGCAATTTGTAATAGATTCTTCCACAAGAGCCTTATATCAAGTCAGATTTCACTTTTTCGAAAAGCTTAACGTCAAGTTCGTGGTTGAGTATCTCCGCACTAGTAACTATGTCAATATTGTCCGGAGAAGTACAATGTAGTGTCCATAATAGGATATTAATATGCAGAAGACCACGTTTCTGCCATTCTATTCAATACATATAGCATCGTACATACCCCAATATTTTCCCTTGGTCAATATATCAATCATCTTATTTACTTTGTCATGGAACGTACTAGGAGTTACATTGTGTCGATTATTTTGTGAACGCAATGTGACTGCCACGCGGACACCATGGGCTGGGCTAAAATTAAGTGAAACTTTATTATTTAATTTTGATGGTGTGTGATAAAGTCTGTAGGCTTTCACTTGTGCCTAACATCGTTTGCAAGAACCTTTTCCTGAGCAATATTAGTGTTGGCAACACTTATTTTATGAAATTTTTTTAAATTTAGAATTTTATTTTGTTTGCTAACATCTGTAAGTTCTCACTAGCGCCTATCGGCACTCGCTCGCACATTTAGCGACATGTGAAATTTGTGTTGGCATGCCATATTTCCTTTAAGGGGCCGTGGAAATACGTACACTGAATGGATAAACTGTACCTAAAACTTTTCACAAATTAGAGTCGAAAATCCAAGCCAGATGACATTTCGGTTGGTAAAACATATCGTTGAAAAGGAGTCTCCTAATTACCACCATTACAAAACGGAAACGCTATCTCTAATGGTTTAGAAATGGTTGTCACGAAACGAAGGCATGTGACATTTGTGAGAAATTGGTATCCTATAGCCCACCCATTCCAAATGGAAACTCTCTATCTCTAACGGTTTAGAAATGGCGACAGGAAACCCACCTCGATATATGGGGTTGGGGGCCATAATGGTCACTCCAGGTAAACCATCGATAGCCCCTCCGTCGGAAGCCGAAATTCCGTAAGCAAAGATATTATGTCATTATGCCACATTATTCCTGGGTAGGTAGGTGATGGAGTAAGTGTCCATAACATATGCTAACCCCTCTTATTAAATGTTTACATTACTTTCACGAAGATTCAATATAAAAGGACCATTAATATTGTTTATCCATACATAATTTGAACCCCAATTTTAACCCTTAAATTATGGAATTCGTAAATTCCTTCCTAGTATCTGCCTTAATTACAAAATAGATGTTTCCTCCAAATTTCATGTTTGTATGATCATTGGTTAAGGCAAGGCTTTAGTATGTCTGTCAGTCAGTCACATTCCTTTATATATGTAAATATGCATCGTGTCCTTAAATTGGTTTATTCTTCATTACAGTCTGTTCGGTGATTGAGATTTTTTGGGATTTAGCCGGATGAAGTATATAGGGGGGTGGGTTCAATAGACATTTGTTCGATTTCATAATCTAGGCTTTCCAGGTAAAAGAGGTTAAAATGAGAAAAAAATGTAAGTTTTGTGAAAAAATATTACTTACATAATGTTATTTTTAATATATCTTCGTTGCAAATATATGAAAATAAAATGTTACTTACATTTACTGCAGAAATTGTATTGAGTTTCATACAATAATAAAAAACTTAAAAACTTTATTTTTATTAATAAGATTATTAATAATAACAGGATTATGTGTGTGTCAACACCAATACTTCTAGCTAATAAATGAAATTAGTGTTAATTCTAAAATGTTTATGTAAAATCAACCACCATATATATGTTAATTTGCATTTTGATTTATTTAAAATTTTTGTAATTATATAATTTTATCTAAACATCGACGTATTTAATTTTTAGTTTGTAGTATGAATACGTTAAGCTCAACAACAAAAGGCCGAATTCGTAGGTTTCTTCACTAACAAGGTCTATCCTGAAGTGAGAATGCTTAGATAATTGCGAAGGTGAACTTAACTTCACATCAAATTGCATAAAACCTTCCTTGGTATATTTTTGTAATAAATGGCAGTAAAATCGTATTTTCATAAACGCGGAACAAATTGTTTTTTTCAGTATCCTTTGCTATATTTTTTAAAGGCCATACTGATTATAATTAAATTTGGTTTACAAGTAAAAACTATTGACAGCATCAATGTCAGTATTGTATGTCTTCTCTGCGATCTAAGGACATATTATGTCCTGGAAAGTACTATTTACACATTTTTATCTACTACTAATGTACCATTTCCTGGGCTCGGTATACGAGTTTAAAAAAGCACAAACAAGTATGTTGGGTTTGTTGCAGTATGTGCTGAAATAGAAATATGCTGATATATATAATTTTTGCGGTGAATAATATTACAACACTAAATATACTTACATAAGATCAACGTGTTAAAAAAAATGTTTGCTTCTTCAGTAAATAGCTTAATTGCTTATTTTTCATCAAAGAAAAGAAAATGGTTTCTTATAATATTTTATATAAGGTATTTTTTTCGCTTTTGTCTTCTTAAGCAGATATTATCATGTATGTAAAAAATCCTTTAAAACTGCTTTATGATTTACATATTTTTTTTTTAGAAGCACCAGCAATTATATCCATCTAGTAACCGTTTAATAAATAATTTTGGGTACAGACATAATTATATAATAGTTATTTTTTTTGCATTTATTAAATGTTTGTGTAAATGTACTTATATTATATAAAATATTTGAGGAGTTTGATTAGACAATCTTATTATAATTTATATAAAAACTCAAACTGAAACCGTGCTATCAGAGCTATTTCCAAAATTACTGAAAATTTACTTATTTAGTTACGTCACTAGTTCCCTTCATTTGTTTTGTTAGTTCTGCAGCAGTGGTTTGAAAACTTAATTCGTCAAGGCTGTTTACCTGAAGTACACGAAATCATTATGTGTTACAGACTGTAGAAATATATAGTTATCTGCAACTTTTTAGTTTGCAAAAATTGTCGGAAAAGACGTGTTCACAAACTTACTTCAGCTGTTTATTTATATAAGGGTCCTATCTTCCATTGTACTGACTAAAGCTCCACCTTGTTTTTGAACTATATAATATATTTGTTGGTACATTTAATACATTTATGCTTGTCTGTAAATATTCAAGTTCACACGGAACACACATGGTTGAAGTTTTTATAGTATTTTGTAAAAATCACATGCAATTATGTAACGGTATTTCAAATATGAAATAACCATGTGCAACCTACTTTAAAGGTGCTATATTATTTTTGATATTTTCTGTTCCCATTGGTACAAACATCAAGTTCTAAGAAAATCACATTAATTTAATACTGTTAAAAAAATGTCACGAAATACGCAAAAAAATTATGTTTATTTACCGGATAAAATATATATAATGGTGCTAGCTGTGACCTATAATGTGTCACCTAAAAACCTATATATTTTTGTTTACCTAATTTAGTCTGGAAGCTACATTTGCTATACGCAGTGACTTGTGAGTTTCAGGAACCCCGGAATACGTACCCGGAAGCGATCGTTTAGATGTTTGTAGGATTCATGAACTTGAAATTACTGGACGGTTCGTATGCAGATAGACCATCCTTTATTTCCAAGTAATCTTCATTTAATTCCGACCCAAAATAGAACTACAATGAAGAACATTTTATACGGCATGAAAAAGAAAGAAATTAAGATAAATTTTTTACATATACCATAATTTGGGAATTTTACAACATTCGGGCTAAGTACGTAATGCTACGGGAGCCCATTATTAAATGTAACTTAACGTTAACTTCCAAACAAACATAATTATTATAACGTAATTTAAAGCCTGTTTTCCTATTTGTATTATTTTAAAGCTAATATTTTTTACATGGACTGTTTATAAGAAAAAAATATATATAAGGCAGGAGATAAAGTAAAAAAAAACCTTACAGTTTCTTAAATCATTTCTCCTTATATTTGGGTTAATTATCTTGTATTCCTATTCATTTAGTGAATGGTTGAATTGTCGCAATTTATTGCGATTTCGTTATTGGTTTGTACTGTGCTATTTAATCTCAGTTGCTTAAAGATTTTTGGTAAGACTCATTTTAGTTAAAAGAGAGTAATGGAAGTTCGGGAAATAGAGGTCACTGTCATGGAGTGGTGGGGGTTCTGGCGGGTGCACCCGTTCTGTGGCAAAGTTAATTTGTTATTACTTAAACTTATATAAACTCCAGATAGTAAAGCAACTTGCCAAATGCGTTTGGAATGCGATATTTTCGTTCCATATTATTTCCTAAGTGTATTTTGTTATTTTTCTTTTTAGTAATGTTAAATAAGGCGGTCGTCGTAACTATTTTTTCTAGAAATGTCAAAAAATGTTTTGCAAAACTTACAGTAGTTTGTGGCACAGGTTTAAATAAGTAATGTGGTTTTAGTAATACAAATATTAAATAACAGGCATAGCTTATGTTCACACATTGCAACGTGTGAAATGTCATGACAAAAACGATAATTGTGCCTGTCTGGTATGAGGTACCGTATCCACTTGCCAATTTGCGTTGTGTACATTCTGCATTAATATTTACAGTAACGTTATTAGTACGCATATGAACTGAGTATTTCCAACAATATAGCCTAATACTTCACTAACTATTATTATCATGACTTTGGAGTCAACTGCAGAAATATTAAACGTTACATACCTCTCAGTAGTTATCGAACGAACACTGTATTGTAAATTAGTGTTCCTCTGCTCATAACAAACTCCTCACTGTTTTCCAGCAGTGCGCCGAAGTCCATTGTAAAACGACTACCTACCTCTCCGGTTACGTGGCATTTGGCGTGTTTATTTATATCACTTAATCTTCGTTTCTCACAAAAAGTCACGATTTCTGTGCTACAGCAACAACTTGAAATGTCTCCGCCTGTTAACGTGTGCGATAGTGCTACGTCATTTGGCGTTGTAGTTTCCATCGTGCATTATGTTTTCGTTAAAAGGCACTTGTTAGGTCAGCCTAGGTTGAGGTGTGATTGCGCATGAGAGAGGCGGCTACAAGGTGAAACCCCGTACATAACTAGACACGTTCTCGCCGTTATATCGCCGCATAGAAGGTTGATGATTCTGTGGATGAAAAAAGTATAAGTATCTAAATGACACTCGCTGTGATCTTATAGCCAAATGAAGACAAATGATTACAGTGCAGTGTATTGTTTTCGTAGAACGTTGAAATTTCTAATATAAACAGTTTTCGATGAAATATCACCTTCTAAAGAGGCACATTAGACACATGATATAATTGAAAAATAACGAAAACCTTTAATGTTTTGTTAAAACTTAGATACAAGTTGCTTATGCCGCTGAGTGTGGCAACATGTCGTGCTCGTAGGTCCGCTGTTGTGTGGGCGAGGCGTGTAATAGCCAACCGCCCTAGACAGTGCTCGATATGGAGAGCTGGACCTCACTTCAATAAACGGCATTGTAACCAACCAGATCACACACATTCATTAATATTTTTGAATTTTACAGTGTGAACTGTTATACAGGCTGATTCTAAAATGATGGGAAAATTGAGGAGTGGTAAAGCTCACTAAAACAAAAAAAATTATGTGCTTTAAAAAAATAAGATTATTACATCATGTGTAACGTATATTTTTATTTTGTTAATAACACAACAACCATACTTTCCTAATTACGGCCGATATTAATAATATTAATAACCTCTAAACTTTAACAGAAGGCAGATATCAAATCAGGTTTACAGTGTTCAAAAATTGGTTTTTTATAACACGTAACCTCTGACCGATTCAAGTGTTGCTGTGGTTAAATTTCGGTGTCCCCATCCGGCCATCTTGATTTCAGTTTTCCGTGGTTTTTCAAAACTGCTTCCGGCGAATGCTGTGATCTTTCCTTACTAAAGGCTGTGAACGATTCCTTTCCCGTTCCGTCTTCTCTATGCAACATATTCTGTCTATAATAATCTCGCTGTCAACGTGACGTTAATACCTACATATGTAGCCTTTGACATTTCGCAAATAAATAATTTTAATTGTCAGTTTTTAACTCTATTTTATGTTCTATCTCTATATATCTCTCTCAATAATCGTGTCAAGTCAAATTATGTTTCCTACCTTATTACTGTAATGAATCCTCTCGTATATTGCACCTGATGTTACAGTATGCCATTTTATATCATGGAATTGTTTACAAAAGTGTCCTTAGAGTCATAGGATGCATTTTACACTTTTCTAGGTCTTTGTTAGCAACGACAGCGAAAAAACTACCAGTCCATTTGCTGAATCTGACAGTCGAAGTTTGGTTAGCGTGTATTTTCTTATTATTTTATCATCATCTATCATCAGCAAAATACTCACCTTTATTTACTCCTGCTCGTTAAAGTAGCAAAGCGTCTTATCATTTTCACGTGAAGTTCACTTAGCACAATGTGTCACGCTATTATTTAATTATTTTTTGGGGGCGGGGGTGGTCTTTGTAAATACGCACACCGTACTTACACGACAGCTTGTTGATAAATAATCTGTACTTTAGACTTTACTGCGCATCGAACGACGTGCACAGCTCTAGGAATAATCGGAGCGTGGACGTGTCGGGAAAAAATGGTCGCGGATTAAGTGGTAACATTTGTGGGATAAATTAAAAGTATCTAAATTAATACCTTGATTTTATGACATAAATCGGCCGACCTAGACGGTGCCTGTCGCTTGGTACTAAAACCTGCTCGCCAGCACATCCGAGTCCGGAGATATACTAGTCGGAATTCCTTCGGCCCTCCCCAAAGTAGCTGGCAGTCACTACGGGCCCCCACCCGCATCTCTCACATGTACGGTGCCAACTCAAGGATTTGTTCGCATCATAGTCGTATCCCCGATCGAACGAGACTACATTTTGAGTGGTATTTGCTTACGGATGACTTTCCAAAAGCATCAGGGTCAGCCTTCGGCACATGAGAAAGGGAACACGCTCCTAGACAAACGCTTACGACTGCCCCATGCAACTCGGGAATATTTGCCGAATACATAACATCACAGAGTGAGAGAAATTAAGTTATGTGCTCTCACAGGTGTGAAACTTCTCACTGTACTGGGTGTTCTGCGACAGTTCTTAGGCAACAGGAGCCAGCAGCCACCAGCCATGACGTCACAGGCGGTGTTTCCGGCCGGCGGCTGGTGGCGTGTGACGACTATGATATCGACAAAATGGCCTGTTTCACCCCAAAAATCACTACACAAATTAAATATTTTTTGCAAAAATCTCTTTCTCACAAAAAAAAAAAAGTAAAAAACAAATTGGAAAATGCACATATTCCAGGCTGTGCGATACGAGAGCCTAAGTGTCGTCATAGGTGCAAGCGTATTCGAGGCTCTTAGCGGAATGAGCGACTTAATACCACGAGCAGTAGAAGCGGATTGGGGCCTCCGAGCCAGGTCCAGCGGATAGTGCGAATCAACGTACATCGCCCACTCCCCCGACATACAGCAGACACCTACCACGACCTCAACCCTATACCACCACCATCCCCACTTATAGACACTCAATATGTTCATCTCATCCCCTCCCCAGGCCCCTCGCGCAACGATAAAATTCGATAAAAAAAATTAAACTAAATTCTAATCATCGAGGAACATATAACGTAACCACACCCACCCGTGCTCATCCAACAACTAATATAATCTCCACTCCCCTCTCCTTCCTGCAGACAACCAAATTATAACAAATCTTCAAAAATTTAAAAACAAATTAAGAATATCAAGAAACATAGAGATTACCTCAATATCACCTCCTACTCATCCCCGTTCCCTTCCCTTAACAAAAACATCAACTCCCCAACCAATGAACCTACCAATCATAAACAAGAAGTTACTGATATCATTAATGAGCATACTTTTCTCAAAATGGGTGGAACTTAGTTTTAAATAAGTTCTTAAAGTCTCAGTTGGCAGATATGGCTGTCGTTTCGTATAAATAAAAATCATATGGCTGTCGTTTCGAATAAATAAAAATCATATGCAACAGAAGTGAGACAATTATAAACAAACAAGTGGCTTACCCGGGACTCGAACCCAGACAAACTCGTACCATAATCTAGTGTCCAATCAACTGCAATGCGGTGTTCGGATTCCGATTATCAACTTCGAATTTAGTCAGTCTAATGTTTAGAATTACAGGATTTACTAACATAAAATATTTAAAGTCTTTCGTTTATAAATAAGTGACTGAGCAGCTCAAAACACGTAAGTTTACATATCCTACCATAACGCTGCTTGTGTGGATAATTTGGTGAAAATCGGTTGGTTGGTCCCTGAAATATTGCATAAAACCATATTTTTCATGGAGGACAATAAAGTTATGTATTTGCATATTCGATGATTGTACAGAAAGAAATCTAAAATGGATTGCATAGTTCCGCAAATATAGCACACTAAGGTAAAATGATTTTATAACCACCGTTCTGAAAATAAGTGCCTGTCACTTTTAAAAATTCATATTGTCATATTGTTTACGACAATACATCTCCTTCGCTAAATTTGGTAATAATGTGTAGATTGTTTCCAGAGATATTGTTTTAAAAACTTAATTTTGATCAACTTACAAAATCGCAGATAAATGAGGCTCTCTATAAACCAATCTGATGGTTTTAATTGATACTGCCAGTATACAAAGTTAATTTTAAATTTATTTCGTTACTAAAAGATACCGAGCTAAATTATTTATATAGCCACCATTTTGAAAATAAAAGTTTGAACTACATAAAACTTAGCAGTTTACACCAAATGCTTCAGTGTAAATTGTTTGGCTAATTTGGTAGAAATCTTTCAATTGATACCTGAGATATTATATATGAACGTAATTTTTTTCATGTGTCATGTCTTACAAAATGGTGGACAAAATATTTTCGGTTATAGGATATTCACGGTAAAGTCAACACTTATGAAAGCCCTCTTATTTGGAATAATAGTCATTTGAGACTAAGACGATAACTATTGTGTGCGGTGGAATCTACCTACCGTTTATTAATTCCATGACACAATTTATTTAAAAGGGTGGTTAAACGGTAAACATTTCCTCAAACAAAAAAGTAATTAGGGGGTCAAAAGTGCTCACTTTCCCATGAACAGCCTTTAAGACGCATTTGATAGTTCTAATATTCATATACTGCCAACTTACAAAATTAGATTGGAATTGATTACATGATTTGACGAGAAAGTATATTAAGTAAAAATGCCTATGTGGCCGCCATTTTAAAAATGAGTGTGTGATATACCTAAAGCATACAATTTTACATAACCTGCCACAGCATTACCTGTTTACCAATCTGGTAAGAATCGGTCATTTATTTCCAAATATATGACACAAAACTTAATTCGTTTCTATGGTTATATCTGACGAAATGGCGGACAAAATATGATTTATGTAGATACAGTTATAGTTGTAATATCTTCTGCCAGCATACAAAATTAAATTTGAATTGATAAAATTGTTATAGGCATAAAGCATTCTATGCTATCATGTCTATGTGGCCGCCGTTTTGAAACTAAGCACCTGATATAGTTAAAACTACCATTTTAACAATTTGCTTCAGTAATATTTTTTGCCAAATCTGGAGGGGATAGGTTTTTTCAGAATGATTTTCTCCCTCAATTATTGTCATCCATAATAATATAATATTCTATCTATAATTTTGGGTTGATGACAAAACAAAATCATGAACTATACCATAAGTGTACCATATATATGGTATACTTTTACATATATACACATACATTTTTTTTAATAAGTAAAAAAGGAGCACGACCATAATTTTGCTTTACATATTAAATTGTTTATCTTTAATTCTTTCAACGTGAATTAAACATGATAAATAATTATTCTGAAAATTGTACTCTCCTTGATCACGTAGGCAAAGAACTCAATCTCAAGTGGTCAATGGTTAAAAATTAGAGAACATCAGTGTTCCCTAAAAATCCAAAAGTGTGTAATAAAAATGGTCGAATAAATTATAATATTACCATTGTATTGCAAACTAATTTTCCAATTACTTGTCTGAAAGTAGTATTAAACTACGTAAATCTCAATGTTCTCGAAGTTCTCGTTGACGTGGCACTACGAAGCATCACTCTAACTAGATGCGCAGGAACCACTAGTAGAAAAGGGTCCTTATAGTAAGCGCTCGAACTTACGTTGCTATGACTACAGTCCATATGAACCTCAAACATAGCCGTGACAGTTATAGCTATCCTCAGTGAATTATTACGCGGGTGGTGACCGTACAGGCCTTCTTCTACTTCAGCTTGCTACGTATCTTCGTCTGTTCCAGACGGCCAGCTACTCAGGGGCGAACTAGAATATTAACTGATAAATTCTAATTCAATCACTTGCGGTTCAGCTCACGCGATCTGTTTGCATAACGTCGTGTACCAAGATGGCTAACCTCCCTTTCAGAAAACTTCTCCATAACAGACCAATCAAGAACTGTCCTGTTCAAACTCATTCATTATGCCACTCAAGAACTGTGGCAACGGTCCAGTAGCAAATTATAATATTTAGAATTCAATATAAAAGACACTTAATGCAAGAATGGAAACCATTATAAATATGTAGCTAAGGCTGTTTAAAAAAAGGAAAAAAAATTTTTTCGGCATAGGCAAATAATCTCTTTAAGTAAATAAACAATTATTGTCATTAAAAATAACTTATTTGAATAATGTTGTAATTGATCAAAATTAAAAATCACATATTAGGTATTCTGTTTAGGCACAAAATTTAGCATGGCAAAGTAATATACTGTATGGCATTATTTGTTTTTAACGATAAAAGTGATATCCAAAAAAAACCTTTCAAAATATTCTGAAAATAATACTGATCGACGACTCTGGATTGAGTTTCTATAGCGGAACCCCCTACTTCAGAACCGCTAATTTCTAACTACGTACATGACGGGAAATTTGGTGTTTCAAACACTTCTCTTACCGATGAGATGTCCTTTCTCATTTTGTCTAACCAAATTTTTTAGAAAAAAATAGTGTTTTAAATAGCCATTTTTAAACACAATCATTTGCAAAAAACTATTATTGTCGCGAGCGAATATCTCGACAACAATAAATATAACCACAAAGTACCGTCAACAGTATATACCAATATGTGTCCCATTAACGTTTAATGCGGGTTGCTTCCTCCGATGTACAACGCTAGGACATGCATGTTCCTCCAACATTCATAGCCACAAGACACCGAATATGGCTTTAGCTGTATTGTGGGCAGTGTGAGCCACAGAGCCGCGTTCAGCGAACACGCGCCATGATACAACGCCGCATTCGACAAGCTTTTGTCCAGCTGGATAAATGTTGGAGAAGCTGCATCATCAGCATCATCGGCAGATTGGACGTTTATGTGCATTGCTCGTCACTTGAACCTTTCTTCCTAGGCTGTGAGTCGATGTAGGACACAGTGGGAACAGGAGAGTATACACACCCATCGAGAAGGCTCATGTAGACTCCAGCGGACCTCCAGCAGGAGGATCGTATCATCGTGCGACACGCTGTAAGCACTCCACGGGAGTCACTGCGCGCCATCCAGGGACATGTCACGGCAGCTGGGGATACGCCTGTGTCCACCAGTACAATATCCAGGCGGCTAGCAGAGCGGGATATGTCGTCGCGGCGTCCCTTGCGAAGTCTACCATTACGACCTGAGCATCGCCGAGCACATGTGGCCATCTGCCGGGAACGGACATTATACCAGCTAGCGGATTGGCAACGATTGGTGTTCTGCGACTAAACATGGTTCTGTCTGGATACAGACGACCACCGAATCTGATTCCGGAGACATCCTGGCAAGCACCGTGATCCACGCTTCATTTTAGAACGTTGCATAGGATCCAATCATAGGTGTCGTGGTGTGGGGTGCAATTTCCTCAAAAACCATACCTCAATAATCATTCCTTAAAAATATATGCCAATTGAACATCAAACATCTAAAATATGCCTTAAATATCTGGCCGCAAAAACAGATCATAAACAGCTATCACACATTAAATTGGCCTTAATCAGAACTCAGCATTTAAATGATCCTAGAATGTCATAACACTCCATGGACTGAATAGTGCATGTAGAGATGTGAAAGACAGCAGTAGAATATTTCTCCTTTGGCCATTTAAATATAAACATACACATGGAAGCACTCTATCACCGTGTAATAAAGATAAATAATGCCTACGAAGGATTACGACTAACTGTGCGGAATATGGAGCCAAAACTCACAACATCTCGCCCACAATGTCGAATAGAGGTTTGGCCGAATACCGAATACCGAATACTCGGCCACGCTCTCGGCCGAAGCGCCGAATATTCGGCGAAAGATGTTTGCATTTCGCGCGGAACCGGTTATCTGTCTCATTTTGGTGCATGCGTCGGCGACGGACGGGAAGGGAGAATTTGGTTCATTCACGAGTAGACCGTCTCACGACACGCATTATAGTTTTTAATTACATTCTTCCGATTGCACGATGTGTTATTAATCATTATTATAAAAAATATCGTTTTTACAGTTACGGGTTTTCATAATGCCACCTGTAAGTAATAAAAAGTGGCCTATTTGAAAATATTATGAGATATCCAATGAAGATAATAAGGTGGCTGTTTTTTTGTTATATAACAATATGATCTCGCGTGGCGGGGAGAAGGAAAGAAAGCAAGTGAGTAAAAGCTGAAATAAAATATAATTTTAATAAAATTTAGCGCTAACGTACACTAGCAGGATTAGGTATGCATGCATTTAGGTATATAAGTGCGTAAGTGGTGTTTTTATCTAAGTGTTCATCGTCAACAGGTGCCGAACTCTGATTGGTATCTGTCGTTTGTCAAAGTTTTATTCCGGATTTTCCCAGTGGTTTTTATTTACCTTTAGCTAATATTAATCAACTAGTATATGAGTACGGGCTTGGGATCGAATATGGGCGTTTCAGATTGTAAACCCAGCTTTAACTTACTAAGCAATCACCTTTTTAAAAGTTTTTATCGTATCATGTAATATGTCAGCGAAGTTAGTTTAATTATTGTATTGGTTTTTTTTTTTTTTGCTTCCAGCTAAAACTTCCCTGAAAAACCGCATTAAAGCAATTATGCTGAGCAGTACCCTACTTTAACTGCTGCTCCCTCGGCAAGTGGAAGTAAAAATGACGGTACTCTTGCCTCTGCCGATTCCAAGATACTAGTATTACCAGGTACGTCACAAAAACAAAAACAGTTAACAATAAAGGAAACACCTGAAAGGAAATTTTTTGTGGGATGTAAATGACCCCAAATCAATAAAATATCATTAAAATCGGTGAAATAATTGTCAATAGACAAACGAACCGTTTTCTCTTGTTCAACGAGCCGAATATATAAGGCTTATGGAAAAGGCAGTGCCTCAATAAAAAATGCCTAGTCGCACTTATATGACCAAGAAAGTTATCACCGATATACATGACAGAATTTACTCAAAAATTTAAGCTAGTATCTCGGCAGCAACAGCAGTATCAGTGACATCTGATATGTGGACATGTCAGCACGAGGATGAGAGTTTCTTGAGTTTCACTGCGCATTGGTTATCTCCACTGTTTATTTTTGAACACCGCGTTTTAGCTATGAAGCCGTTTGCTGGCTCACATACTGGTAACAATATCACAAAAGTGCTCAGTGCCATTGCAGAGAGATGGAACATTCCTCAGAGAAAGATCCATTATCTTGTCCATGACAGTGGAGCCAATAAGATAAAAGGCGTACGAGTCGAAGAATATGATTCTGCCAAGTGTTTTAATCATTCACTGCAACGAGCTGTCAAGGAATCGCTGAAGTCCCAAGTGGTGGTATTAGAGATGGTAACTGCTGCGGGACGAATTGTTACCCATTTTAACCACTCAGGTAAAGCACAACAAAAGCTGAAATCCATTCGTCCAGAACTTAACTTGCCAAACCACCAACTAGTGAAAGATGTTACTACACGCTGTAATTCTACATATTATTTAATTGACTGATTACTAGTACAGAAACGAGCTGTCTATTTGTGCATAGCAGATCACGACTCTTTGAAAAATTTGACACTGTCGCTGTGGGAGATAATAGAGCAATGCATCAAACTCCCCAAACCGTTCGAAGATATAACTAAAATAACCAACTCAAGTCTTTCCTGCATTTATGAAGTGATTACACGTGTTGTCACATTGTTGAAATACCTGGGAAAGGACGAGACTTCAGATAGAACAACAAATTTATTTAGAATGAGATCTTTATTAAGAGCTCAGCTTGAAAAACGGTTTGACTTTGATGAGAATGACAAATACTTGGTTGCCACTTTTCTCTACACACCATAAAAAACTAGTTTTCTGGGAATATTTCTAACAAAAAGAGCAAAAAAAAAAAATATTATTTTAGAAGCTCTGAAAATTAGTTGTGATGAACCTAGTGCTAATGATGATTCTTCTCCATTTAGTAAGAAAAGAAACATCAATGAAAATGATACAACCATTGAAATACATGACAGTTTCTGGGACTCTTTTAAGGAAGTCGCTACAGACAATATGCAAACTGAGGTTACGGAGTAGGGTAGTCCAAATACTCGCCATTGTACTGTTGTTCAATCCTGGTTGAGAATGGGGATGTCTGACGCGCACTTAGGCGCATTACACGTGGTAATGTTGCTTGACTTAACTCAACTACAGTTTAAAACACTTCATTAATACCACAATTCAAAACACTGTACGTTGTCAATAGTGAAAGTCTCCCAATATTTGGTTAGGCGTAGTGTGCATTTTGTATGACTGATCTGCCCTCCATATACATTTCGCCTTATTTTTCATCCCGCTGGCCCCAATTAAACCAACCAATTTTCTTACAATGTAAAAAGATAAATTTTATACATACAACCTTTGACACAAAAATATGTTTTGTCTTATATTATACATTTAAATAAACTCTTCAATTGTAAAAGGATTCAAACAATTTACATTCAAAAAACGTACATAACATACATTGATTGCAAAAACATCCTTCTTCGCCTTCGGAATCCGCTATCAACGAATAAATGCAATGTGTCTGAGAAGGATACGTACTTAAGACCGTCCATTTTGCGTTTCACATATATCTTCGCCAACATTTTTAGGAAATAAGCGATTAATTGTTACTGTGTCACTGAAACACCGAACGCCCTGAGAATGTCAGCAAGGAACATAATAAGTGTTTTCTAATTACGTGGCTATCGTCGACTGTGTGTCAATACATTTCTGTGGCGGACCCCTTGAGATAGCCCACCAGTGATGATTTGACGTTACATCACCTGTCTCAAAGGAGAGCGTGTTGGCAATTGTTGCTGACTTCAACGGAGAGGGTAACTCCTCTCTCTACCCCGTCAACCTCCAAGACACGCGTGGTGTGTGGTCGTCAAGGAGATGCCTAAACCCTTCGTGATGTCAGAAAAACATTGCTTTTGATTGGAAGGAAAGAAATCCATCCTTCTGATAAATCCTTAAATGCGCTGGCGGTTAGACTTGAATGAGTGTACCGGACTATTTACAGCGGATGCTTATTGCTGCACTGCTGGATGATGAAAACTTGGTGAGTGGTGAGGAGAGCAGGTATTTGGTCAATTCCCAGGCATTCACAGAGTTGTGTAAATTTTTAATATTCTTTTGATCACTAATTCTCATGGCAAGATTATTGTCAGAAGTGTATGTGTGTGTGCGTGATTGCGAGAGCGTGCCTTTGTGCGCGTGTGTGTGTATACTTACTTATATTATAAATGCGAAAGTATGTTTGTTTGATTGTTTGTCCTTCTTTCAAGTTGCAACGGAGTAACGAATCGACGTGAGTTTATGCACAAAGATAGATGGAGGGCTGGAAAATGACATCGGTTACTTTTTATCCCGAGAAAATGACTCATTCCCTTGGGGAAATTCTTATTGGAAAATTAAAAATTACCCAAACGGAATAACAATGCAATGTCACAACCGAACAACAGATCGACGTAATTTCTTACAGATAAATAAACTGAAGAGCCAAAAAAACTCGTACACCTGCCTTATATCGTGTAGGGCAGCCCAGCATGCAGAAATGCCGCAAGACGACGTGGCATGGACTCGACTAATGTGTGAAAGTATGCAGGAAGCAATTCACACCATTAATCCTGCAGGCCAGTCCTCAAATGCAATCTGCGCCAATTTGAGAAAGGGTTGCATGTCTGTCACGTTTAATTATTCTCGTCAGCCGTCTTTTGTCCCGTTGTTTAACGATCTTTTTCCGGTCGTAGCGATGTCGAAGATGTGATGTTTTACTGGATTCCCGATATTCACGGTACACACGTGAATTGGTCGTACGCGAACATCCACATGTTATCGCTACCTCGGAGATGCTATGTACCATCTCTCGTTCGCCGACTATAAGACCACGTTCAAACTCACTTAAATCTTGATAACCTTCCATTGTCGCAGCAGTAACTGATTTAGCTGCCGACCGCATCGGGTTACTGTGATTGGTTTCATACCTCTATTATTGGTATACGCACTCGTATACCAGTTTTTTTGGCTCTTCAGTGTAGTTGGAGGGCTGAAAGTTAATATTGGTTACTCGTTATCGCGAGAAAATATCTCCAAAAGTTTACTCAATATGTAATTTCCTTTAATCATTCTATGTTACTTAGTTAACTGATGCCGAGGGCTTTGTGTCACTAACCGGGAATTTTATATATTCGGCGCAGTGTGATACGAAAGTGATTTCTAGCGTTTACCAAGATCTACAAATAAATATAAATTACGACCAGTTGCTATGTAATAGAGCGATTCTAGCACCAAAATAACATTGTTAATAAAATTTATACTAACATTTTGAAAGAGGTACAAGGAGAAACAACGGTCAGAGACACAGAACAATCACGGACTGTCAGCCACAGACACAGTCATGGACACAGAACAGAGCACTTCATATCCTGTAGAGTTGTCAGTTGTGCCCCCACATAAGCTCCAGTTAAAACTAGGTGTTCCGGTCATGCGTATGGGAATTTAGATGCACCGCGATTATGAAGCGGGACGAGGCTTCACGTCACACAACTTGGGCGAAACATAATTGGTGCAACTATTCTGACAGGAGTAGGAAAGGGCGAGAACGTAATCATTTTAGGATCCCTATAATCCTCACAGACCTCTCGTCCCAATTAAAACCGCTGCAATTCCCTCTCAAGACCGTGCTTCTCTCATCTCATGGCCAGCTCTACGAGTATGTCGCATGTTCGCGTGTGCTCAATGCCCGAAATCTCCACATCTTAGTGCCAGATGGAAAGACTTACAACATCGTGTACAGTAGCGTCCTAAAATAGTGATCTGTTCTGTGTTAATGATTACAGTCTGTCTACTAACAAATACCGTTGTTTCTCCGTATCAGTTTGTTACTATAACCACGCGAGCGAAGCCGCGGCTAAAAGCTTGTATGTGTGTAAATATATATATATACACATACACCAGCCGGCATATATTTTTGTATGGTTACATTTATAGCTCTAAACAACCGTTTTAAAAACGATTAAATATTTATATATTGCTATAATTCTTTGGGATTAACAAATATTATCCACATTGTGGAATTTAAAACACTTATTTATATTCTACGAAAAAAAGTAAAATGCTCCAAAACATATAGAAAAACATGCGTTTTTATTATGTTATTTCACTTTTTACAATTGCGTTAACTACTTTGGCAACATAAGAATATTGGTAGGTAAGCTGATTATTTCTGTGAGTGAGTTTTGGGAGCAATGTTGATATGCTGTCATGCTATATTTGAGTATATATTGAAATTTACTAAAATTTATATTTACACGTCTAATATGGTTTTGTAAGGGATGGAGATAATGGATATCATTGTCATCATCATGAGGTGAGTGGTTTCCTTCGTGTACTTCTTAGGATCTTTCCCACCACCATATATGAAAAATGAAATCTGCTCCATCCTTCTTCCATGATTTCAGCAATATTTTGTTTTGTGAGAATTGTAAATTGTTCTGGATTTTCAATTTTGCCCATATTGTTTGTACACTTGTCAAAAAATATGTTTTTCAGGTTCTGTGTCCACCAAAAAATCTACCATTTCACAAATGATACACAGAGAAGCATTTTTTTCGGACGCCAAAGTTAAAGTTACAGAGGGCAAGTCCATTGATGCGTTACAGGCATTATTGCGGGGTTTTGGGAATGAAATAATGCGCTATGCAGTCCAAAGCAATCCGGCAGAGTATTCCCTAATTTCAATGTCAAGAAGTCTGTACTTGCTACTCTAAATAGACCCATTACGTGTATCCAATGACAGTTTGAAAGAATTAGTAGATTTTCTTATAGAGTTGTCTATATTTATCGCTTCTAAGAGGTTTGAATCACTCTCAGTAGTAGGGTAATGTCGGTTCAGGCACATGCGTCATGTATCAAGATCCAAGATCCGTCCGCCATCTTGGATGACGTCACGCATATTTATATTTTTCCCTTAAAAATTCTCCTCATCCCCTTAAAATTGACCAATTTTCCCTAACGTTTTCCCTTTTTCCATTAAAATTTCCATTATTTCTCTCACAATTTCCCTTTTTCCCTTGAGTTTTCCCGTTTTTCCTAAAAAAAAGTCCATGCTCCCGAATATGCAATAGTGAGCTTTCGAAAGGTAACTTTTCAGCCATTTGAAATGTTTAGGGGGTTCGCTTATTACTTTCAGTTCTCCACCCACTCAACATACAATTGGCCAAACTCACTTCACCCCCTTCCCAGGCCAACCAGTAAAAATTATAAAAAAAAAAAAATTCCAGAAAAACAAAGAACATATAAATTACCCTATGCTACACCTTGCTCCCCCATCTTCCCACACCGCACCCCCTTTTCCAACACCCTCTTGAAATTATTATACAAAACAGCAAAAAAAAAAAAAATGAGAATTCTTAAAAATCGAGTAACATATAACATAAGACACCCTTCCGTTGTTCACCTCTCCACCACCATCCACTCACCAACTCTCCTCCCCATCTACTGAAAATTCTTATAAAATAAAAATATCTAAAAAAATTCTAAAAATTGAGGAACTTACGCGACCATCCTAATAAAACACTCACTTCTTTACCTAAATCAACACAATCACAACAATTCGAGAATGATCGCAAAAAAAAAACCAAAAGTTTATTCTAAAAATTTAATATCATATCACGTTAGCCTCACACTCATCCCACCACACTTAACTCACCCCCTCTCTTCCTCATCAATAACAATTATTATGAAATCAAGAAAAATTGTACAAAATTTATTTTAAAAATTAAGTAACCTATAACGTCAGACACCCTTCCTCTATTCACCCCTGCAGCACCACCCTCATTCCACAACAACTAACCATCATGAAAATCATGGACCAACCTCTTCACCCTGTCCCATCCCCGGCACTGGTTCCCACACCGCCCTCTCGGGTTAGGCAGCTGGCCAGCCTTGTCATAAAAATAGTAAAATGATCAGACATATCGGAAATTGGTAATTTTATTAACATCAAAATTATTTAAATTAAATTTATCTCATCCAATGTTTTAAGAATGGCGAAATATTAAAAAAAAATACAGGAAATCTATCGAAAATGAGTTTTTCATGCAATATCGGTTTATAAAATTAGATTTATTAAATTTCTCATTTTACAATGTCATCCGATAACATTAAAAGAAAGAAAAAACTCCCTTGGAGTAACATACTTCAACCCACAACCTTTCGAATAGGGGTCGGGTTGTGTAACCACTGAGCGACTTAAGCAACAAACAGATTAATTTACTTAAATATGCTATAATAGTTACCAAACAAAAAGCCTGCATTTCTGTATAATTACACAAGTGTATTAAACATTTTGTCAAATTATTTATATATGTTTTTTTCAATCAAAGTATACACGTCTCATGACCGCAACTAATGGAGCGTTTTTCTGTTTAAATTCATGGTATTTACCATTTTAAAAACGTTTTACAGGCAAATGCCGGGGTTTGAATCATATGTGCCAATGTTCACATTGAATGTTTTTAAATATTCTTTTTCAATAATTATGTAGCATACCACATTTTTTTCGAAAGCGAATATGTACAGGTATTCATGTCTGCAAATATAATTTGCGAACACTTTAGAGGAAGGCTCGTTAAATGCAGTTTGCAGGTATCATTTCCAGCTTTAGGTATGTATGTATTTACGTATGTAAAGCCCTTTATAACCATACAAATTATCTAAATTTTAAAAAATATTGGCATTTAAGCTCTTTTTTCTAACGAAGATAGTTTATAAAAGAATGGTTACGATATAGGGTTTAAAAAAATTAATTTTTTTTTTAATTTATTAAAATAAATTTTTACAAAATACCCAAAAATATTTATGTTGGTTCATGCACAGCTCATAACATCAGCTACAGAGTCCTCACATGTGCACAGGTGAGACTGTCTCCCCCTAATATTAACTCTACCCATAACTAAACCTAACCAATTTTAACTGTAACCAATAATGACTGCCCAAGAATGACTCTGATCAAGAGTAACTCATCCCAAGACTATCTTGTCAAATTAGTATGACCCTTTGGTATGGTTGCCTGTGGTAGAAACGTTTTGCGCGGATATTGTGCGATGAGATTAGCTACGAGACTCTCAGAGACTTTTTTCGAGATTGATCATCACTGATTGTTATTATTGGTGGTTGGTATGGCAGGAATCTCTCTTGGGGGGGAGACATTCTCGGGGGGAGTCAATCATATTTTGAGTTAGTCTTGGGGTAGAATTAGATTTCGGTGGAGTTAGACTAGTGTAGAGTTAGACTTGGGTAGGTTGGTTAGAGTCAAACTTAGGTTTAGTCAGTCTAGGGTTGTGTTGTTCTAGATTGAGTTAGTATTGGGTTGAGTTAGCCTTAGGTGGAGTTAGTCTTAGATATAATCAATATTGCGTGGAGCTATTCTCCTGTGTGTACATGCATGGCCTCTGTATCAGATATGTGTAAGTAAATGAGCTTTGCTCAAATTAACATTAATATTTTTTGAGTGGTTTTGTAGGAATATATTTAAATAAATTAAAGAAAACAAAACTAATATTTTTTGACACTATATCGTAAATTTCTTGTTATAAATTAATTTCGTTGAAAAAGAGTTTAATGCAAACATTTATTTATTTATTTAGGTAATATATATGGTTATAAACGCCATTTACATACATAAATGCATACATACCTGATGCTAGATCTGATACTTGCAAACTGAATTTCACGAGCCTTCCTCCCAAGTGTTCGCATATTATTTTCAGCAATATAGAAGCTTGTACATATTCGCTTGCTTACGAACTGACTTGCAAAAGAATGTGGTCTGCTAAATAATTATTTAAAAAGAAGGTATAAAAACATTGAATATGAGCATAGGCACATATGATAAAGACCACGACTGAAATAAAGAAATACTGTTTATAACTTTGCATGAAAAAGGTTTTTAAAATTTTTATATGATAAATTTTGGCTGAAAAGCTCTCCACTAAATGCGGTTGTGAGATGTATATACTTTGATATAAACAAAATATAAAAATAACCAAAACTGTTTAACCCACTAATGTAAATGTACGAGAGAATGCAGTCTCTTCGTTTGGGGACTATTGTAGAATATTTAAGAAATATTTCAGATTGTTACTAAAGTAGCTCAGTGGTTGGAGCACTCGACTCTTATTCGATAGGTTGTCTGTTCAAATATGTCACGCCATTGGAATTTTTTTCTTAAAATTTACCAGCTGTCATGGGAAAATATGAAATTTACATAATTTTAATTTTTAACCGATATTGCATTAAAAATACATTTTCGATACAATTATCTGTATTTTTTTTAAAGATTTCGATATTTTTGAAGCATTATATCCAGCTGCCCGACCCGCGAGGGCGGTGTGGGAAGCACAGCCGGTCATGGGTGAGAAAGAAGGGGTCGTTCTATTCTTCTTAGGAAGGTTAGACGTCGTGGAATGAGGGTGGGGCTGGAGGATGTAGCAGTGGAAGAGGTTCTAAATTTACATGTACCTTAATTTTTAGAATTTTTGTGACTTACCGATTTTATAATAATGTTTAGGGGGTGTGGATTTGGTTAGGGCGATGTGGCGATTGTGGGTTTAACGTTAAATGTTCCTCAATTTACAGAAATTTTTTTTGCTATTTTTCTCTATTTTGTAAGAATTGCTAGGAGTGGAGGTTGAGGGGCGGCGTGAGTTTAGTGTTGTGAGATGAGTGTGAAGTTAACATGATATGTTCTTACACTTTTAGAATCAATTTTTCAATTTATTTTGCTATCATTTTCGAATTTTTGTGACTGGGTTGATTTTTGTGAGGGGGTGGGTAGCTGGTTAGGATGATGGGTGGTTGGTTAAGATGGTGGATGGTTGGTTAGGATGGTGGGTGGTTGGTTAGGATGGTGGGTGGTTGGTTAGGATGGTGGGTGGTTGGTTAGGATGGTGGGTGGTTGGTAAGGATGGTGGGTGGTTTCGTTAGGATAATGAGTGGTTGGTTAGGATAGTGGGTGGTTAGTTAGGATGGTGAGTGGTTGGTTAGGATGGTTAGTGGTTGGTTATGATGGTGGGTGGTTGGTTAGGATGGTTGGTGGTTGGCTAGGATGGTGGTTGGTTAGGATAGTGGGTGATTATTTAAGATGGTGAGTGGTTGGTTAGGATGGTGAGTGATTGGTTAGGATGGTTGGTAGTTGGCTAGGGTGGTGGGTGGTTGGCTAGGATGGTGGGTGGTTGGTTAAGATAGTGGGTGATTATTTACGATGGTGAGTGTTTGGTTAGGAGGGTGATTGGTTGGTTAGGATAGTGGATAGTTGGTTAGGATGGTGGGTGGTTCGTAAGAATGGCGAGTGGTTGGTTATGATGGTGGGTGGTTGGTTAGGATGGTGAGTGGTTGGTTAGATTGGTTAGTGGTTGGTTAAGATAGTGGGTGGTTGGTTAGGATGATTGGTGGTTGGCTAGGATGGTGGGTGGTTGGTTAGGATAGTAAGTGATTATTTAAGATGGTGAGTGGTTGGTTAGGATGGTGGGTGATTGGTTAGTATGGTTAGTGGTTGGCTAGGATGGTGGGTGATTGGCTAGGATGGTGGGTGGTTGGTTAGGATAGTGGGGGATTATTTAAGATGGTGAGTGGTTGGTTAGGATGGTGAGTGGTTGGTTAGGATAGTGGGTGGTTGGTTAGGATGGTGGGTGGTTCATAAGAATTGTGAGTGGTTGGTAAGGATGGTGGGTGGTTGGTTAGGATGGTGAGTGCTTTGTTAGAATGGTTAGTGGTTGGTTAGGATAGTGGGTGGTTGGGTAGGATGGTGAGTGGTTGGTTAGAATGGTAAGTGGTTGGTAAGGGTGGTGGTTGGTTGGTTAGGATGGTGGGTGGTTGGTTAGAATGGTGAGTGGTTTGTTAGAATGGTTAGTGGTTGGTTAGGATAGTTGGTGGTTAGTTATGATGGCAAGTGGTTGGTTATGATGGTGAGTGGTTGGTTGGGATGGTGGATGGTTTGTTAGGATGGTGAGTAGTTGGTTAGGATGGTGGGTGACTATTTATGGTTGTGGGGTGAGTAACAGGTTAACTTTATATGTTCCTAAATTTTTTGATAGTATAATTGCTAATAGGTAGATAAGGAGAGTTGGTAAATTTATGGTTGCGGATGGGTGATAACCAGGAGGGACTCTAAATGTTATACGTATGTTACTCGATTTTTAAGAATTTTAATACATTTTCCTTTTTGTTATAATAATTTGAAGGGAGTGATGGGTAAAGTGGTGTGGCGAGGGCGTTGAAATGAACGAGGGGTAGCGTTGGGTAACATTGTATTTTCTTGGATTTTCTAGATATATTTACGATATTTACAAAATTTCCAGTGGGTGGTGTTGGAAAGGGGGTGAGGTGAGCTTGGCTAAATTTGGTGTGAGGAGGTGGGGCCTGCAAGTTGTAAGCGTGCCCCCCAAATCTTTCAAATGGCTCATTAATTGCCTTTCGAGGGCTCGCTATTGTATATTCTGGGGCATAGTTTTTTTTTTTGTGGATGAAGCAGGACATTTTGAGGGGACAGAGGTAAATTCTGAGGGATATTTAAGAAAAGAAAATGGGAAAAGGGAAATTTTTAAACTAAATTAGCTGATTTTGATGAGAAAACCGGAAATTTGAGGGGGAAAAAGGAAAATTCGTGACGTAATTCAAGATGACGGACAGATTCTGCATCCTGATACATGATGCATGTACTTGAACCGACATAACTCCACTATAAGTCTATTTATTTAGCATTAGTATTTATCATGGCCGAAATTTTAATGGCTAGTACTCAGCTATGATATTTTTTGTAAAAAGGAGTGTTGTGTTATTAAGACAGATTTAACTTCAGGAAGTTGGATCTCCCGTAGCTCTCCCAAGTTAGCAAGTAACAATATTGGATGGGTATCAAAATACTGGACAAACTGTGAAAGTTTAGATGCAAGTAACCATTAAATTGGTAGAATTGTAATATAAACTCTGGGACGAGGCTTTTTTTAAAAAGAACGTGTATTTAAATTTGTTGCCTTAAAATCACAAATGTTTCCCTTTTGCGACTAATCTTAATAAACTGAAAGTTTGGTTAGAGTTATTCAGCCAAGTAGAGCTAATAATAGGGGATTGTAACTATAAGTTTAATGTCACAAAAGCAAAATGGTATTGTACGAACTACTTTAATGTAAAACATGTTCTTATAATGTGAAAATGGACGGTCAATGCATGGGCATTGTGAAAAGCATGCAAAGGTATAGCTCCGATTATCAATTAATGGGTACAGAAAAAAGGAGTGACGTTGGTAAAGGGGTCGTAGAAGGGGATGACGACATAAAGAGCGGAGTAGAACAGAGTGGCAATATCAAGTAAAAGTGCCTTCGCAGTGACTATTTTCGCTTTAGGATTGAAGGTCACTAACAGTTTCATTGCCCATTTAGGAAAATGGCAATCAGTTAAATTAATGTGCGCGAAATATTAACAGACCAGATTAAATTTTGATTCCTTTGTTGATAAGAAGATCTTCCTTTACTGTCTTAGTAGACAATGGCGCTTGTGTATCGTTAATGAGCCATGAAATATGCAATCAGTTAATGCGTGATAAATTTATTGTAATAATTAAAATGTGAAATTTGTAGGTAGCAGTATTTTCTCATGTAGAGGGTGGTTTAGTTAAATTTTGGGCTATCGCTACAATATAAATTAAAATTTATGTGTTTTAAGGGAAAATTCAGTTTCAAATTTTGCACGATTTGTGATATGATGTGATTCTTGGTAAAAACTTTCATGGAAAGACGAATTGATGTATTGATTTAAACAATAAGGTATAACTTTTTATCTCTGGATTCTTCTTTTAACCATTATATTTTTGCCTGGTGCAAATCGTAGAATTAGGGGATAAGTTCCAAGGTGAAATAATAAAAATTAAATAAGTGATTACTGACGTAATAACGTAGAAAGTTGTGTTAAGTACAGAGCCCCATTGTTCTCAAAATGACGGATCGCAAACCTGTATTTTCATTTCCATACCGTGTAGTGCCACCAAAAAATCTGATTTTTTAAACAAATACCTGCTGATCCATAATTGTAAAGTATTGTGAAAGATTCTCATATTACCTAATCTAGTCCGTTAATTTTTATTCCAAAAGAGCATTTAATTTTTGATCATCGAAAAGTGTAAGAGTATATTTTATTTACCTTTACTGAATTCCAGTTTTAAAAAAAGTTTTCAAAACGTGTATTAAATTGTGTATCATTTTAGCTCAAAGTTAGAACCGCAATGGAACTGAGCATTTCAAATAGTGAGTTTTTGACACCTGTTTCTGTCTGATCAGCAACGAGCACCCAATGAATTTAAAGTACATGTAATAAAGTGTAAGAATTTCTATGGTAACGTTTATTTGGTGCTTTCTATCCCAGTTTTCTTCTATATGGATGCAGATGATTTTCTTTACGTCCCATAATTTATTAGTAAGATAGACATGCAATGAACTGTATTCGAGTTGAATACACGTACATGCATATAATGTGTTTTTAATTTTAGAAAGGTTGTATATTTAGTATATTGTTAATGATGTATTAAGTATAAGAAAATAATAAGTAAAAATAGAATTTTATTGTGGACAAGTTTTAGGTGCCCAAGAGTTTGGTTTCCCATTCTCTTTATTCAGAAATTAGTCCCTATCGTTGGTAGTTCGTGTCAACTCTCACGTTTTCTGGTCCGGTATGTTTTAGGATTGAATATGGCGTGCGAAGTTGCTTGAGTGCTTCTTATCTGAGGATGTAACAGTGACAATGGGCTAGCCACCCTGCGTCGCTGTTCCGAGCTTCGGTTTTCGAACCACTGGCTGTGCTATGAGGAGGGGAGGACGTGACTGTGTCACCGAAACAACGAACGCTGAGAGGATGTCAGCAAGGAATAAGATACAAGTTTTCAAATAACGTATCTAGTGGCGATTGTGTGTTTCGACATACTTGTGGCGGCCACGTTTGGACGGCGCATCACCCTCCACCTCCTCCTCTTCTTTCCTCCTCGCTCTCTTCAACATCCTTCTACCAAGGCACGAGTGGTGTAAGGAGATGCTACAACGCTTCGTGATGTCACAAACTCTTTTAAATTTATTTAAAGAATAGAAGTCCATCGTTCTGAGATATTCTTAAATTCACTGGGCGAAGATATTTTAAAGTGTACCGGACTATAAATGAAGGGTGCTATCGGTTTGACGATGAGAACTTGGCTTTCTCAAAGTAACGTAACTTTTATTAGGCATTCTGTCTGTATTAATAATTTAAATATAATATTTTCACCGGTTCGCATATAGTTTAGCATGGATTAGTGTAGAGATTTATATAACTATTTTATAATTTGAAAATTTATATATAATTCAAAATTTTTGAGGTATCTCAAAGGTTTTCTATGAATTGTAGAATTGTAAATGTCATCAGCATTCTATCAAAGAGAAAATTGTAATTTACAACAAAATACACCGCAAAAACATTTCCCATGTTAATATGGTGTTAACATCTTAAGGAACGAATTTTATATTAAGCCACATAATAATGCATCCGTAGGTTTGTTGATGCCGCAGAAGCTTAATTGCTTTGCACGAACCACTTCAGTGTAAAACATGTTCTTCACTGACTGAGGTTGGAGTAACACGGACTTTTCCAGTCGCACACGAAAGGGAAATGCTGGGCCTCGTGTACGCCATCTCTCAGCAATCGTATTCACTTATTGTGGGTACACTGTTATACACATACTACGAATTTATATTTATTTGGCCCAATTCTTTCCGGGTGCTGCAATTTTCATAATCAATAGAGTATTTTAAATTCGTACAAAATATTTTATCACTGTTCTTAATTAATTAATGAATAAATAATGCATATTAACAAGCCTAAGTAGTGACACAAACACATAAACCATTCACTCGGTGATAAAAATATGTGAAATTAATCTCACTGTTTGAAAGCTACAATTACTTTTAATGATTTTTAGTTATTCGCACGAAATATATGTAGGTGTGGAGAGCTTATTCACACTGTTTTAATGGCAAACAATTGTTAAAAACTTTACAATTGCAATTAAAGCAAGAGATAAAAATGCTTTATACAGTGATATATTTGTCCCAAGTTGTCCAAGGGAAATTCGCCATGCTATGTTCTTCCATCGAATCATTTTCTGATAAATATGTGTATCAGTGTCTGTACTTGAAGGTAATGAAAATAAACAAAAACTCTGAATGTTTTCGACTCTCAAGACCTCGATGTTAAGAGCAAACCAAATCTCTAATTTCCTATAAATGTTTGAGTTTCTCGGGGTGTACAGCAAACGTATATAAACTACCAAAAATTGTATAATTTAAACAACAACAAAAATCACGCATATCAAACGGATAATAACTTAAGGGTATAAATAAATTGTATATACTGTATTAAGGGAATCATTTAGGACGTCGTTGTTACTGTTATACCTTTATCCCTATTGCAAAATTATTCTGAAAGATTGTTTGTTGCCAACACCAGTTTTAATATTCCTAAAACGAGAACTGTTTGCTGCAAACGATAAGTCAATTCCTCTCTTGAGAATGTTATTTGATCTTCTCGAATGCTAAAATGATGTCCTTTCTGGGTACATTCACTCCTCCAGTGGGTTTTATCCCTAATGGATGTTGTGGAGTTTCTGCACATTGCCTGACTTTGTATGAGGTCAGTTTGTGTACCAAGGCTGTCTTCACTTGCATCTGGCCAAACTGCATACCTCAGGGCATACACCACATTCCATTAATTACCTGACAAATTGATTCCTAGAAAATCACCCCTTATTTCGGGATTTTAAGTTTATTATTCAGCAGTTACGTTTAAGAGACAGACAACACCCATTGACGTGAGAGAATATGTGTATTACCAAAAAAATAGCTAACGAAAACGTTGGTGTGCTAGCCTCATAGCTGAAAATGTCCCTCTAACATTTAGATAAAAAGATCTCAGAGTTGTTACGTATAAATATATATGTAATGCTTGATTCTCCATACCGAAACACCTCTCGAATTTTGTAACATAAATTCATATACACACTGTACAATCATATGTAAATATACAGACTGTATCTTAAATAAACGGATAAACTTAGATGCAGTTTTATTCACGAGAAAAGAGCATTTCTAAGACTTATCCTGCAAAGTGAATCCTTGAAAATAGAACTGAAAAACTAGTTTATAGCAAATATCGTATAATATATTTATGATGGAACAATGAGGGTTTGGATAATCAGTAAAGACACAAAGATTTGTAAACATCAAAACACCTCTCTGTAGCTGTCATTTAACTATTCCATGGCAATAATCATGACCACTACCCCTATGTCGACTTAATCTCTTTGACGGTCTAGCATACTTGGGATATAAATGATGGATTATTTACCGTAACTCACAATTCACATTACACATTTTCCATACACTCAGTGTTCCATCACTAGTAGTTTTAATAAACTAGTTTTTCGGGTCCAACTCCAAATATATGTACTCCCTTTAGGATTCACCTTCTTTTTTAGTGATTATCCTGAAGCCGAAGTTCGCTGGTCTAATAAGACACTCCGTGTATAAGTAGTATCATATGTCAGATGTTGTACACATTTTTATTTATGTTGTCTCCCAAATATTGAAACTCACTTTATTAGTCAAAATCATTGGGTATCTTTTTAAACCAGCATTACGACTTACCAATGCAATTTCTTGGTCCTTCTCCAAATGGCATGTGTACAAAGTGAGAACGTTTGCTTTTGTTTGCAGGACTGAACCTTTCAGGGTCAAACTTGTCTGGATCAAGATAAATATCAGGATCTAAATGGATGGCCAAGACTGGGATCATAACACTTGTTCCCTTCTGTATAGTAATGTCAGTTCCTGGAATTCTATAGTTTTGTAGAAACTTCCTTTCCAGAAATGGTAGAGTTGGGTACTTGCGCAAAGCCTCTGGAAACAAAAAAATAAAATTTTCAGAGTGTATAAAATTTTTCCTATATTTTGCAACAAAAAACCGTAAGCTACAAATAAAACTTATTTAAGTACTTTCCTCTACATTTATATGCCATTAAATTTCATTAAGTAGGGCATACTCTTATCACTTAGATAAAAGTAGATATGGATTACATTTTATTTATATTTACATCATTTGAAAATACTTATTTGAATTAGTTTACTCGGCCGTCAATATTAAAACTTGTATACTAAACATTATGGCAATCGTATTATTGTTTCCCGAAATGACACAACAGCTTTATTGTTTTGTGTGGCTCTATCTTACAAAACGGTGGACAAAGAAGCTATACTCTAGCAAATCTGCTTCTCTTATTTGGTACTTTCAACATTCTTAGTATGGTGAAAATAAGTTAAACATTATGGCTGAATACCAAATTAACATAAAATATTGATATGGCTGATATTGTGGAAATAGTTTTCTTACCCAATTAGATCGCATTAGCTATAGTAACCAGAGTATTAATAACATTAAAAAAATATTGGCAAACTATTGAGTAGTTTTCGAGACGTGATGTAGAAACATAATTTTTAATGTAGTGCTACCTCACAAAATAACAGGCCAAATACAATATACTTTATTCAATTTAAAAGTTTAACTATAACATTTTAAAGAACGAAAATGGCTTGAAATGTTGTAATTGTTAACAAAGTATTAAATTACAATCTGCATTTTAAACTGGCCTCTTAATTGAAAAATGTGCAGCGGATAATCGAAAACTAAAAAAGTCAGATGTTTATAATGCGCCTGAATTTGGTGAAATTCTTTTCATTGTATCTACCACACTTTATGACTATAATTTGAAAATTAGATATTTTGTATTTTTCATTTACCTTTAATTCTTGAAGTTTTATTAACTAAGTTGATCTAATTAATTTGCGTAACAGAGATTCCATATTGAAGCTATCTATTGGTATAAACAAAATTTTATATAATTAGTAAAATGCAATTTGTATGTCTTCCTATAGCAAGGATTATATATATATTAATATTTTCACCACAGTGAAATTTAAAGTCACGTTTTAAGTTGAATTCATAATTTTTAGCGTTACCATTGTATTCCATATATAAACCTATTATTTATTAGTAATATTCAATATTAGTCTATCACATTCTCCTCGTAAAATCACTTAAAATATGTTAAATATTTTAATACAAATTCGAAACAATCATTTTTACATATATATTCCAAATTTTTTTATATCGTCTTCGTTTAAATATGCAAACATTAAAAATATAATTAATATATTAAAATGTTAAGTTAATTCAAAATTTGAAATCAACTTATATAAAACATTATTATAAATTTTATTTTTCAAATTAATAATTTATGAAAATATTTAAGCATATATGTCATTATTAACACATTTAATTTATTGATTAATTAATTTTTTATTTAAAATATAAACATTATATATATTCGGTGATATTTTCTTTTAATTGATCACACGAGATATTTCTTTCTTAAATCAGTGTAAAATTACATATTGCGTGCTCTGGTACATTCTTATTAAAATAAAAACCAATTTTAATATTTAAGCTTTAACATTCGTTGGTTTACAATATGTACAATAAATTCTAGTAAAATAATAATTATTATTACTTTCACAATCTGGATTTAAGTTCGGTTTATGGTAACATTTATCGTCTTAAAATTTGTTTTAATTTTGTTTTCAGAATTTATAAAATCGTAATATTCTGGACATATTTTATAAAAAAAAAAACCATCAAAATCAAGATTCCAATTTTCTTAAGTAAACATTTTATTTCTTCAATTTATAACAGGAAAATTTCTAACATCAAATTGATCAAATACAGGCGCATGAAGAGTTTGATCAATACGATCTTTCTTATTAGTAAGAAAACCAACTTTTACATAACCGGGCATATCAAATTGCAAATTAAAGCTTTGATCCTTTGCATTAAAACTAAATGTTCTTTTACCTCGAACCTCTTTTTCTAAAAATTGCCAACAGTTAAATCTAATACATGTATAGGGATATTTATTTTGTATTTAACAATAGGCAAAAATGTTTTTAAATCTTGTACAACAATTTTTCCTGTATTTGCAGGATATTTATTATATGAACGATCACTTTATGTGTTTTAAATACATATAAACGGTAATCATCTGAAGAATTTCGAATAAATATTATCTTCTCTCTGCCTTTAAAATATATTTTATTCTTGTCTCTAAGAAAACCAAATAGTAATTTCAATGAACAAATAATTACATTTTAAATATTAGAATTAACAGATTTTACTGGATACTTGTCAACGGCTCTCATAAAAAAAATTTTTTTGATGGTGAACTGACTTATAAGTGCATCAGAGTTGTTGTTACAACTTTATTATCAATAGATTAAATTATTTGTCCATGTTATGAAATTTTAACTCGAGAACATTGAAATAGGGAAAAAAATTCATTAAAGTCAACATTTTCGTCTCTACCATAATAACCAGCACTACTCTTATATAATATAAATTTTTAATTTCTGTAAGCATCATTTAGGAATGAAAATCTATCAACTATAGGTGTATAGAATTATATTATACTTATATAAGCATTTACATTTATAATTTAAACGGATACTTGTGGGAGTTTTGTAATTAATTTATTAAATCGCAATTTTTTTATTTTTATTAAATAAAGCATGGTGTTAAATCTATGTTTCAATATTAATGATATTAAAATGTTAAAACTATACGTGGTATAAACTAAATCATAAAGCACTCGTTAAATAAATATTGAGAATACTAATAGAAATGAAGACAGAAGACTATTATTTATTAGTTTAACTATAATACCAGATCTTTCTAAAATATTAAAAAAGATGTAATAATGAATTTAATTAATAAATTTAATTTTCGAATAAAAGGAGAATTTAAAGAAAATTGTCAAGATAATGCAAAAAATTATAATACTTTTGTAAAAGAGAGTTTTACATTAATAAATTGTAATTCTAGAGTTAAAGTAAGTAATAAATTTATTTTCCAATTAAAATGTCCAGGAGTTAACAAGCAACTGGGAATCCCTATTATGGATTTTATTAATTGTCCTGATAAATCATTAAAAGTAACAGACACATCTACACTGAAGAGCCAAAAAGCTGATGTAGATGTGCGTATTCATATAACAGAGGTATGAAAACAATCAGATTAACGCGATGCGGTCGGCAGCTAGATCGGTTACTGCTGCTACAATGGCAGATTATCAAGATTTAAGTGAGTTTGAACGTGGTGTTATAATCGGCGCACCAGAGATGGGACATAGCATCTCTGAGGTAGCAATAACATTCGGATGTTCGCGTACGGCCATTTCACGAGTGTAACGTGAATATCGGGAATTCAGTAAAACATCACATCTTCGACATCGTTGCGGCTGGAAAAAGATCGCGAAAGAACGGGACAAACGACGACTGACGACAATCATTAAACGTGACAGATGTGCAACCCTTTCTCAAATTGGCGCACATTGGATTTGTTGACTGCCCTGCAGGATTAATGGTGTGAATTGCCTCCTGCATACCTTCAGACATTAGTCGAGTCCATACTACGTCGTCTTGTGGCACTTCTGCGTGCTCGCGGGGGCCTTACACGATATTAGGCAGGTGTACCAGTTTTTTTGGCTCTTAAGTGTAAGTTAGCTAGAGGAAATGATATAACAAGATTAATTTCTAAAACGAACTAGAGTGCATTCCAATTAAATGTTTTTTGTAATTATTAGAAAATATTCTTCAATAATTCGAAAAAAAGTTGTTTAGTGGTAGTATCTAAAATGTGGGGAAAATTAACAAATAATTAAAAAATTTGTTGTTTATTTATAAAAATTATTACAATTGGTTTACTTGGGAAACAAAATTCCTAAAATTTTACAGGAATACAATTGAAATTGTCATAAGAAGAAAATATAGAAATAAAAATAAAAGTTATGTTATTTTTGCTTTTTGTTTTAATCTTTTGACAACTGATTTTATATAAGGTAAAGAAAATTAGGAAAAAAACGTGATTACAGTAATCAAAAAATGCCTAAACAAAACTAGAGAAACTAATGTTTTCAAAATTAAAATGATTTTTTTTTGACAATTCCTTCGAAGAATTAGGAATGGTTAATACCAACATTCTTATTCCAAATTTTTCTAGTAAAAAATCAAATGATACAAATCAGCTATCACATCATGACATTAAAAAATAGATCCAATAAAAAAACGAAAAAGATAAAACAAAAATTATAAATTTAAAAAACATAAAACTTACAATTACTTAGCAAAAACTAAATATATACTAGAAGAATATAAAAAGTACCATTTCAAAAAGAAGATTAAATAAGAAAAGCTGAGTAAGTTTTAATTAACTACTGTAAAAAACAGTGAAATACTTCGAAACAACTGGTGTATATAAAATATTTGCTTTTGTTAAATTAATTTATTTTGGAGTTATTGGAGACAAAGATAAAGTTAAAGCTGTTTATAGCGTTAAAAGGTATAATACTAACTAATTTAAAGGATTTGTTTAAGATAAAGGACAACTTAAAACAGACGGAAAAATTTTTATTTCTGACACCAACATTAGACTGTGTTCAGAAATTTTTTACTATACCAAGGATAAATTACTTATAGAAATTAAGAATAATGGAATAACCACTTATATTGGACATTCTTTTCAATTAATAAAAAAATTTTGGGTAGTAGACGTTTATAAAAAAAAGACGAATAATTACATAAATAGAAAGAAAAAAAACGGGTTGATATAATAGAGATACAAGAAATAGCTGGAAATTTTATATTAATGGATTGTAAAAAGTTGAAAAAAATGGGAGAAGAATTGGATATAATTGTAACACATATTTCTTGAAAAATGCAGGAAAGCATGTATGCTATAACATTGGAAAATATTAAAAATTGTTATTGATGTGATTATTGGCTAGAATGAAAAAAGAGATTTAAATTTTGAGATAATAAATAGATTGTATAAAATAAAAACAACAAAAAATAAACATAAATTTGATTTTTTGCTTAAGATATATAAAATTAAAAAATTATTAAAATAATAAAGATTTAAATGTGACGATTCGTTTACCTTACATCCATATACACCGGAGAGCCAATAAAACTGGTATAAACGTGCGTATGCAAATAACAGAGGTATGGAACTAAACAGAGTAACGCGATTCGGTTGGCAGCGCCTATATACGACAACAATTTTCACCATGTACTATTGAATTCTCTCAAAGACAAATAAATAATGTTTCTTATAATTATAAATACAAAATCCCATGTTATTTTGTAACTTTTGGAAGTCATTTAATGGAAGACAGTTTATGGTTGAATAGTTAGAAAGCGATAGTCTGTAGTGCAGAACAGTTCATTAGCACATTGTAACTGTAAATGGTATTCAGATGATTTAATAAATTTAGTTATGACTGAAGTAGTTTCTATAGTGGTGTAATATCAGTGGATCTAAGATGGTCAGGTTATGCACATTTTTGACAAATAATCTTAAAATATGACAAGGTTTCATTTACGTGAACCTTAGGTAATTATGTAGTCAGTGCGATTAGTATTATTTATATTTGTGAGCTACACAGCTAATAATATCACTTCCCTTAATAGCAATGCAGCCTGGTATTTACACGATATATTACAATAGTAAGCAAAAAGTTGGTATTATCGCTTCCATTTCAAACAACTTAAGGAGTTGAAGGACAGTGTAAACCAGCAGGCAAATTTTATAATCGTCGTGGTTTTCAGGATGTTATTTTCGTAAAAAAAAAGTGGGAACCGGTGGAAGCGTTTAACAGCGTTTACAATTGTCAACGTATGGATAATCAATACCATGCAAAAGAGACAGCTTCCTTATAAACCTATGTCTTAACACCCAACAGTTAGTTTTTCAACAAGCATTACTTCTGGCAACGCCTTTATTGTTTCTCTTTCTCAGACTGAGTAATTGTAAATGTGGATATATTGAGCCAAATTGGTAAAATTATACAAATTTAGAGTATCTTTATCACTACAAATATTAGAGCAACTCTAGATATTTAGAAGGTAAAAAAATGGTGAAACTACTGTAGCTAGACAGATGGGTATCCTAAATATATAAACTAATTATGAATTGATCTCACCAGCACATAAAACGGATCTAATAAGCAAAGTATTTTCCCATTAAAAATAATAGTGTTGGCAATTGGCACACGAACTGGTGAGATGTTTATTTTAAGTTAAACTTGATGTATACATTAATAGGTACATATTAAAAAAATCATTATACTCAGTGCTTGTGTTTTTATATGCGGCCAGTAATGTATGACCTAAGAACAAAAAAGTTGGTGTTATGTTAAGGGCATTATCGTTAGCGGTGCTCTCTAAGGCGAGGAGGCTGGCCGACGATGATTCGCACCTAGTTCCTGATATGACCTACGCTCTCTGCACCGAGTTACAAAGTGGTTCATAGCCCATTGTAGTTAAGAGGTCCTGTCGTCTTGAATCTTTGTGATTAAAAACCGTGTTACCTAAATTTGTAACTCTTAATATAGTGTAGTTTGCCTTCAACTTTACAACCTTACGTATCACATTTTTTGTGCATGGCAACTGTATTTTCGTTGAAATATGTCACACATAAAAAAATGTTTCGTGGTATTGCGGTGAAGTACTGTAAAGAATTGGCCATGTTTCTTCGTAAATTCTGGGACAGTTAATTTACGTCGTTAACACATATTCCCTACATGGAGGGAAATATTTGTGTTACTTAAAAAAAACTTTCTGGTGGTCATTAACACAAAGTTCCAAGGCACGTATTACATGAATATGAAATTTAGCGGGAGCCTTTTGAGCAGTTCCTGAGATATCGCTATAATAGTTAATTTATTTTACTAAATGTTTCTGGCCATAACGTTTTACAAAATGTGTGATAAAATAAGTTGCTAATTACTTTATTCACTACCCGCATTAAGAACTGTCAGAATAGCAAGTTATTTGAAAATGGAGATATGATTCGGTTTTTATGGAATTCTAACCTAAACGGTCATACTGTCGCCTTTTTTAAACACATTGCTTCGTATACTAAAATAATATAGGTATTTTTAGAGTGTTTTGACATGTAATTTATTCTCCAAAATTGGCACCATAACTTTATGATTTAGAGAGCACCGTCTGCAAACATAGAGGACCAATGACAACGTGAGTCTCTGACTTTAATTCTAACATCGTAGACTGTTAACGTACCAATTTTAGTTTATATCCGTTGAAAGCCTTCAGAGGTATGACTTTGTATTAGAATTAAAATACTGTAATTAAATAAGCATTCAGTATGGTCGAAACGTGCAAAAGTCGAGTGTCTTCACTAAGCAATCTAAATTTGCCGACACTGGTAAAAATTAATGTAAGATTTCGGAAATATCTAGGAAGAGCGGCCCCCTCTCTCGCGAGTTTACTGACTCCTATAACACACAGGCTCACAGACGGGAAGGCGATCGCAGAAGAATAGCTTCACCTTCGTAAAATAATGTAAAAATCACTTTAGGAATCCAAATCGGTTATGATTTAGTAATACATGATTTAGACCATACATAGAGCAAACATTAAAATGAGTTGGTTTTACAGAAAAAAACATCTTATTTTAGCGGAAATAATTGAATTTACTGAGTTCTCATTAATGATATCCTAACTTCTGTTACAACTAACAATTATTCCACAAAATTTCGCCAGTTATGACAGCAGCAAGACTTTCTTGCAGAAATGCGCAAAATATTCGTTGCTGGTTTTTTAGTTTTTATAAAAGTATTGATCATTTTAATGACTATTTAATATTCCTGTTAAATACGTGTGAGCGACAGATATTTTATAGTAGCCGGTATGTGTAATTATGTGCCTGAAACATCGTTTTTAACATAGGGTGGAACACAAATGTATAATTCCCTCATATTCCGATAACTATATTCGTGCGTTGGTAATTACCGTTTGATACATTGCTATAAACTCAACGCTCGCGTACTATAAAGTTTGCAGCTCTATGGTTATACAAAAAGAACATGTGTTTTATAAAATACTAGCTTTTGCTTGCGATTTTGTCGGCGTGGTGTTCGTGTTTTCGTAATTTTTTTAAATTTTATTTTATATATGTATTTAAACATAATACACTTAAACAGTAGTTGAAATAAAATGAAAGTCCAAAATAAAGACAAATGAAGCTGTTAAGTTTGGAATTTTATATTTGTCACGTTCTGTGTCAATATGTATGTGAAGTATTTTACAACACTTCCAAGTAAACAATATTCTTTACCATTTTAGAGGATGGCACCAAAACAACCCGGCTGAGGAGTGAGTTAACACGCGAGCACGCCAAATAAAACTGACCGTGGGAGGAACACTCCTGCCTCAAATCAACTCCTGCGGTTTTGAGAGTTTGCCCCTGCCACTTATTTAGCGTCATGGCGAAGCACACTTTGGGGATAAACTACAGTTTCTTGAGTGCAAAAGGGAGGTAATTGGGTATCAGTGGAATACGCGGCACAAGCACTGTTTTACTCTGAGCCTCACAGTTAAAATAGTGGCCTTCACTACATTGCGAAGTAGAACTTTGATTTGTACGCTTGTACCGTTACAGAGTTTCGGTTTGCCCACACGTATTATAATTCTATGGTATGGGAGACCCGGTGTATTTAGAGTGTTCAAAAATTCCACTGGGTAATGAACTGCTTCAACTTTATTTAAAACTGTGTCTATTGAATTGTATAGAATTTCTTCCTTTTCGAATGATTTCAGCAACATGGCATAGATGACCGCTGCTTGGTCGTTTTTTGGGACAGAATGTTTCTTTTACCCAACCATTCCTTAGGCTTGTCATGTATATAGGTAACACCTATACAAATTCTTCTTTTTTTTTGGCTCCTGTACTATTGTCAGTATGGTACACACATTTTAGGGACAGCTGTCATGCCGTCTGTTTCAGTATAATAAAAGTTTCCTAGTTTGAGCAGGAGGACTTAAAAATTGACAGACAGACACTTTACCTCTCAGGTAAACTCTTGTTATTTTGGCAAGTTTAAGCACATCAACCGAAGGCCCCAAAAAAGATATATTAAGGCAGGCCTTGATTTCATCGGAACGCGTACATCTCGGCATCACTTGTACAGTTTGGTGAAAATCTCCAGAAAGCAACACATTATGTTGTTGTTACTCCTTATGTCCTGCAGAGTCTAATTCAAAGCTTCAATGCCTCTCTAGTGTTCCATATTACTTTTATCCCAATATATAATTTTAGTGTTTTTTAATACTTCGGCAAGATTACTCTGTTTCGAATTATAGCATATGGGAGTGTATACATTAGTCAGGTTATGTAGCAACTTTAAGGCAGCGTGCGCAGTCCAACCTCCTTCCAGCAGCGTAGCAGCGATCTCAGAAGACGCGACAGCTAAGGCGATGCAGCGAGCACTCCTTACTTTTGCCAAGAACAAGTTGATGGTGTAGGTTTAACCGGTGCCACCTCGAGCATCTAACAATACAATTTGTCCCTCTTTTGCCTTTAAATTTGTAATTATTTCCTAGTAAAATGATTTCTGCTCTGTTAATGAGTTGTAATTGTTACTTACCAACCTTTCTAAGGCTATTACATCGTAGCTTCTTTCCCTCATGTATTCTCTGTTTTCTTAATGTTGTGGCTTGATTGGTTGTGGCAAGCCATACTCCTTTAGAGACGTCTACCTAAAACTCAGGCCGCTTTATCAATTTCCGATATGCAATTAATAAACACATAACCTCTTAAGTGGTCTACATTGCCTTCTATCTGTCTCTCAATATGACGTTGAAAGATTTCTGACAGATATTCTTTGTATTTATTCCATAGACTTAATGTATTTGGTACTTGACAAAACAGAAACATATTTGTCCAAAGATCTCGCATCATAAACGACGATTGATAAACCGCGGCATGGGTAAATAGCATGCTAGTGTTGATTGTCTTCAAGTAACACTGCCCTCTTGCGAGCAGATTGGAAAGTAGAATGTACCACGGCATTTAATGCTCTTAATGCTTCAAATAATGTTGGGCCCCAGACTGAATGGAGAAACAAACAGGTATGGTAGCACTCCGTATTATTTGGGTGTTCCGTCTATACTCTGCCTAAAGTATGTTCTTACCTGTCACCTAACAATCTATCGACATCCAATCCTCTTTTTTTCCTTTTGAACCTACAATTTTTCCAGACATAGTATGCCAGTACCTCAGGATATAACAGGGTTTTCGCCCAAGTTTATTACTTGACATAATTCGAAAAATGAGAGAAAGGTAGTTCTTGTGTACTGATAACTTAATTGGCGATGTTTTGTTTGTTACGATATGCATTTTGGCCTTTTCCTAAACGAACAGCGAGGTGGAATACACTGGGGAAGCGCTCATGAATCGGAATCCCAAGAATCTGCTACATTGCCTCCTTATATACTGACTACTTATGTGCCTTCTACTTTCGTTTATTTAGAATTCTTCTTTTTTCATTCACTAGAGCAAATGTAGGCTCCTCAGACCTCTTATTTACAAATTTTCAAACCTATTTGATCGATTTCAGTGAGTTACAGTATACAACATTGATGTGAGAGTTAAAAATTCTTGAAAGGACAGGATTACAAGGATCCACCTATCGGTTGTGAAGATCTACTACATTTTGGTTTACAGTAAAGCCTCGATTGTCTGGGGAACGTCTTATGGACAGATGTTAGCCGTAAACACCAGTCTGTGTCCCGCTGAGTAGAAGTCTGGCATATCTTTTACTGCAGGTGTTATCTTTCATGCAAGGAAATTTATAATTCATTCTTCCACAAAAGCCACATATCAAGTTAGATTTCACTGTTTCGAAAATCTTAAGGTTAAGTTCGGGTATTGGGTATCTTCACACTAATAACTTTGTCAACAAGTCCCGTGGAAATGCGATGTAGTAGTCATAGTAGGATATGACTATGCAGGAAATTAAGAAAATTACCTGTGAATGAGTGTGGCAGCACTACTATTTGACCCAACTGATAAGCGTCAACTTCTTGCATGCAAACGGTTTCGTTAAAAAGTATATAACTATCAATATGTCTATTTGAATTAACTTTGCCTGATTGTTTTAATCAAATTTAGCCTTTATGACTCTATTTTCACATATTCATCTACTAATTATTGACTGAAGAGAGCACAGTCGTATACCAGGTAATTTTCCACGACTTTCATAATCATTATACGATAAGAATAAAAGCTAGCTGCAGGAACAGTCTTTTTCAAAGGCAACTTGGTTCGGGGAATTGACTGTGGTATGGGAAATGAGTAACAATTCTCTCCATGACAAAATAATAATGGATATTTTAAGGCAACATAATATGTATGAATTTCCCTTATTTGATGTAAAAAGGTACTGCGGCATTCTAATTGAGTATTGCATTGTCCAAATTAATGACATAAAATCACCAAAGCAACTTCCTTTTTCGTGGGGGTGTTAAAAAAGGGAAAAGTATTTGTGGCCTTCAGGTTGTTTTTTTCAGCATGGATAACAACATTAATAGCTTAACTGAAGGAAGGATTTATATCAATGATACTCTTTAAATTCCTTTATGTAGGGGTTGACGTCGTGTTGCATTTTATGTAGTTGTCTTATTATTACACGGCCCGATTTCGGGACCCTAAATCGGGCCCGATCGCCGTGGCTCTGAAATCCGATGGTTTAATCTGTGCTCCTGGTCACGTTTTGGGGGTGCGACTGGGTAGGGAGGTCGGGAGAGATTTCCAACCGATATCGGGAGGAAGGGTGGGGACAGACCATGCCCCCACCCATTTAGACTGTGAACAGGACGTGACATGCTTCACCAGTCGGTCGCTCAGCGCTCTGTCCAACTGTTGTGTTGCTTTTTCGTGTCTTTTATGTTTTAAATTTTGGGATGGAATCGTCACAACAAACAGAAAAATAAGTTTTCACAGAGATGATAGAGGTCTATAAATCGTAGAACCTGTTGTGGGACACTTCCCAAGCTTTGTATTTTAATAAAGACGCAAGAAACCAAGCGTTTGCCTGCTTACTTGAAGTTTTTAAGAAAATAAAGCCGAGAGCTACATTAAGTGACGTTACGAAGAAAATGGAGAATATGAGAACTACGTACAAGAAATAACTAAAAAAGGTAAGTCTTTAGTACCCAGGTAACATTATTTTCCTGTCTCTATAACTTGTAAAAACTATCTGAAGCAAACCTGGTCATTCCGATCCTCTAGGTCAAAGGGAGCTTCGTCACTGGCTCAGTGTCTAACGACCAGTACGGCCCTCTCTTTGGTACTACGATCTCATGATGTTTTTGGACGGAAACAAAATGGTACTGCCAGGTGCAGAGACTATGTAGGAAGCAGATGAATGTGATACGGTAAGTTGATGGGTGCACAAATGCTTTATTTGCTTTATTTATAATTAAGTGTAGGCTTTATTAAAAATGAAGTAAATTCTTATACAAACACGAACTTAGCTATAAAAACACATAACTAAAAACTCGTAGATATCCCGAAATTGAATTACTTGTACACTGTAAAGATCAGTAGGTAGGTATAACTAAAACTGTTCATAATACTTGGGGAATGACAGTCAGCATGTCCTCCTGAAAAGGAACGCTCCCTTCTTGGGTGAAATAGTGCACAAACTTATCACGTATTTTGATGCCTTCTTCATAACGCTGTTTGTCATTACTCTGACATAATGGTACGAGTTCACCATTTAATCTCCATTCTCCAGGTTGAAACGTACAGTTTACAGTGTCTTCTTGGTCCACAGTCACATCATACTGTTGGTATAAAGGGTTCAATGTTGATAAATAATTGTGCAGAGCACAACACGCAAGAATTATTTGGTCCAAAGTGTCCACATTGACGGCAATGCATGTACACAGAATGCGAAATCTGGAGGCTAGGATCCCAAACGCGTTCTCAGTTACACTTCTTGCTTGAGACAAACGGTAATTAAAGATACGGCAGTCGTGAGTGATATTCTTTAAAGTGTAAGGTTTCATGAAATGCTTGTTAGGTGCAAAAGCACTGTCTCCTAAGAAAACGTAAGGCGCTTCTGAATCCGTTCCGGGGAGGGGACCGTCCCCAGGCAAATTTAATTTTCCTGTCATTAATTTTTCATACAACTTTGTGCTCTCAAACACCGTGGAATCAGAGACACTTCCATTTATCCCAGTTTTGATGTACATAAAACGGTAATTTGAATCCACTAAAGCAAACATAATTACATTGAAGAATTTCTTGTAGTTGAATTATAGAGATAGGCTTCCTGGAGGTTTATTAATTGCCACATGCTTCCCATCGAAGGCACCAAGGCAGTGTGGAAAGTTCCACTTTTCCTCAAATGTTGTCGCCACTTTATTCCACTCTTCCTCACTTGCTGGCATANGCCGCCACTTTATTCCACTCTTCCCCACTTGCTGGCATCTGAAAAAAAAAACCTAAGGTTACAATGACGATACTTATTTTGTTTTCAGTTTATGAATGATACACAACGAGACGATGCACCGGACGAGCCACCAGTCGAAAACCCTGCTACACTTCAGCTGCCCAGCCAGCCATCCGACCCTTCATCAAAAAATATTTTCTTTTCAAATACACCTATCCCTCCGAAGAGGGCAAAGATGTCACTGAGGAAAAAACAGGATGCAATAATTGACGCTGCCCACGCCTTGCTGCGAGGCCCTGGTAACCAGTTTGATACTTTTGGAGCAAATGTTGCCCAACAGTTGCAAATGTTGAAACCAGACCAGCAGGCCATTGCCCAAAAACTATTTTCTGATGTACTGTTTCTTGGAAAGTTGGGCCAACTAACACCAACAGTGTCACTATTACGAACAGCTCCAGCCTCCTTGCCTGTGCCTGTTTGTGGCCCACCTACCATTGAACATTACCACTCGCGTTATTCTCAGCCCTATGAACGTTTCAATCACCAACACGACTGATTTCCAAGTTTCTCAGATTATTCTCCTCCGCCCATGTCTTATCACGGATCTACATCATCACGGACAACTCCTTCTCTCTCATCCGGAGTCATCCGATCAGCATCACAACGACCTCATTCCCCAATCAATAGTGAAGAACAGAATATTGCCGACACTGACCAACAACTTGCTGAATACTTGATTTTGGATTGATTTGTTAATTTCCTTTTAATATTGTCTTGTTTCCTGTTTTTCTACATCGTGTTTTTTACTACAAATATAGTGTTTTTTATACAAATAAATTAGTGCCATTTGACTTACCTTTATATACTTCTTGAGACAACTGTAGACAGCTGCACAAGTATCTGGAATCAAGGTTGACATCAAAGATGGTGATATAGCAGCACTATACTTCAAGTCTTTGTACGTCCTTCCTGTGGCCAAAAAACGAAGCGTGACAATCAACCGTTCCTCTGCACTCACTGCTTCACGCATAACAGTATTTTTTTTTTCTCGATATGAGACTTTACCATATTTAGTAAATTGGTGAAAACTTCAGGCGTCATACGCAAGAAATTCCGGAGATCATCAGCATCCAATACATCCATAAGTCTTGCATGACTCAATACAGGTCTTCGGAAATATACCTGCTGCATCCACATATTCTTTTTCTTCCTTTCTTTCTTGCACAGGGCCAATGCAGTTATTGCTAAACCAACAGCTTGCTGCTTTGATAGATACGGGGCCATTTAATTATATTAAATTAGTAGAGCACAAACCGCACTGCCTTGCACACCCACGCACTTGCCAAGAACAGCAACAGACTGAGCAGTAGGTCGGGCAGAAAAAACGGGTCGTGTAAATACAACGCTCTGTCGAGGAGTTGGCAGGGAGATCGGGACCTTGAACGGGAAACGGCGGTCGGGGACGGGTCGTGAAATCCACCTCGACGTCATCAATTTTTGAATGTTACTGGACTCGAATCACTACAAACATTTCTGGGATGTTCCTCAATACCCTGGTCAACGTATTTCCCGACTATAAAAGGGATTTCATTTAGTCTTGGGGGAGAGAATGGATAGTGACCTCACGATAGGAAGATCATAACTAGGCACAAGGCACATCCAGCCATGTTTGATGAGGGCATTTTATACGGCATGAATAGGAAAAAAATTTTAGATATGTGTTTTTTTATATTATGTTATTTTGGAATGTTACAACATTTGGGCTAAGTATGTATTTCTGTGGGAGCCCATTATTAAATGTGGCTAAATGTAATTTTTATAACAAGCATTATAATTGTAACGTATTTGAAAGCCTGTTTGGGTATTTGTTTTATTATAAAGTATACATTTTTTATATGGGTAGTTTATAAGAAAAAACAAAATAAGCCAGGAGATAAAGGAAAAGAAAACAAACAGTTTGTTGAATCATTTCTTCTAGTTTTGATTTAATTATATTTTATTCCATTTCATATCAGGGGATGGTTGAATGGTCGCAATTTGTTGCGAGTGCGTTATTTGTTTGTACTCTGCTATTTAAACTCTGCTGCTTGATGGCTGTTGGTAAGACACATTTCGTTTAAATGAGAGGAATGAAGGGGAGTTGGAGGTCACTGTGACGTAATGGTGGGGTTTCCTGTAGGTGCTCCCGCTCTGTGTCTTAGTTAATTTGTTATTACTTCAACTTCTGGAAACTGCAGATATTAAAGTAACCTGCCAAACGCGATTGGAATGCGATCTTTTCGTTCCATATTATTTCCAAAATATATTTTATAATTTTTGTTTATAGTAATATACAAGAAGGCGGCCGTCATGAATATTTTTTCTAGAAATCTTAAAAACCATTTTTGCATAAGTTACAGTATTTTGCGACACAGGTTAAAATAAATTATGTGGTTTTAGTCCTACAAATATAAAATAGCAGGTCTAGCTTATGTTAACAAATTGCAATCTGTGAATTATAATTAAATGACAATAATTGTGCCCGCCTAGTATGAGAAACTGCATGCACTAATCAATTTGCGTTGTGGACAGTCGGCATTAATATTTACAGTAACGTTAATATAACTGATATATACTAAGCATTTATAACAAGATAGCCTAATACTTCACTGCCTATTATTATCACGACGTTGGAGTCAACGGCAGACGTCTTAAACGTTACATACCTCTCTGTAGTTGTTCCACCAACACTGTGTTGTGAATTTGTGTTCCTCTGACCATAACAAACTACTCACTGTTTTCCAGCAGAGCACTGACGCGCATTATATAACGACTACGCACCTCACTGGTTACGTGGCACTAACTTTTCTTTTATCTCACCTAACATTCGTTTCTCACAACTACATGTCACGGCGACTGTGCTACAGCATCAAATTGTAATGTCTTCGCCTGGTAAGGTGTGTCATAATGCTCGTCATTTGACGTTGTAATTTCCTTCGTACATGATGTTTTCGTTAAAAGGCACTTGCTATGTCGGCCAAGGTTGAGGTGTGATAGCGTATGAGAGAGACGGCTACAAGGCGAAACCCCGTATATAACTAGGCGCGTTCTCGCCGTTATATCGCCGCATAGAATATTGTTGGACCTGTGGGTGAAAACAATATAAGTTTCTAAATTACACGCGCTGTGACCTCATTGCCAAATGAAGACAAATGCTTACAGTCAAGTGTATTCTGTTTTCGTAGAACGTTGATATTTCTAATAGGAGTTGTTTTTCCTGAAAGATCGCCTTCTACACAGGCATATTAGACATAAAAAATGTATTTTAATAAAAATAAAGAGCTTTTATGTTTGGGTAATACTGAGATACAAGTTGCTCATGCCGCTGAGTGTGGCAACATGGCGTGCTTGTAGGTTCGCTGTTGTGTGGGAGAGACGTGTCATAGCCAACCGCCCTAGACAGTGCTCGAGATGGGCAGCTGGACCTCACTTCAAGAAACGGCATTAATCACATTCATCAATCACACACATTCATTAATCTTTTTAAATTTGACAGTGCGAACTGTTATACATACACAGTGTGCGGAAGTTAAAGTATCATGACATAAGAATCATTTGTCTTAAGTGTGAATGTGTCCTGTTTTGAGATACGACTTATACAAGGCATTGTCTTTTTGAGTGTTTAGTAGATAACTGAAATAGCGATCCTTTACTTTTAGGCCTATGTATCATATATACATATATAAATGCGAAAGTGTGTATGGATGTTTGTTTGTCCCTCTTTCACGTCACAACGGAGCAACGGATGGACGTGATTTTTTGCACAGAGATAGTTGGAGGACCGAGAAGTGACATAAGCTACTTTTTATCCTGAAAAAAAAATCTTGCTTAAATTTCTTATTAAAATTATTATTGGAAAATGAAACAGTACACAAACGGAATAACAATGCAACGTTAATAATGTAACATAGCAACCGAGCAACAGATGAACTTAATTTCTTGCACAGAAATAGTTGGAGGGCTGAAAGGAGATATTAGCCACTTTTTATAGCGAAAAAATATCTCAAAAAATTTACAAACAAAAACAATAGTGAATCAAGTCGGAAAAAAGTTAGCCGCCAGCGCGCTCTCTTGCAATACGCTTTCTAGATCGTTAAAGATGGAACAATATCGTGTAGTAAAGAATTGTGTAGAATAAAAAGACCTAAAAAAAACGCCGCGGTAGCATGTATCTATATATAACAGAGAAATACTTATAAGTGCTTTTACCAGAGATAAAACGTTTTCCTCCTTCATTACCAAATTTACTGGGCGCATGTCTCTATTCACCTGGAACGATTTCGGGAAACCATGGAAAGCCAAAATGAGAATGGCCGGACCGGGATTCGAACCCCTCTCCTCCCGAATGCGAATGTATTGGCTTGCCCCTGTGCTATTTCGCTCATGTCGTACCATGGAAGATCAGCAGCTGCGCTTGTGTACTGCAGTAAAAGTTGACATAGGCTACTTTTTATCCCAAAAAAATATCTCATTCCCTTTAAAAAAAATTTTTTAGTAAAATTAGCGCTCGTGGTACAATACTGGGCCAATGATCGATATTTATATATATATATATATATCGATATATATGTCGATACTTATCGATATATAGAAATGTATCATATGGAAAATAACTTTTCGATTGATATGTAACTGAAAAATATATAGCCTAACTATTATATAAATGCGAAAGTGTGTTTCTTTGTTTGATTGTCCTCCTTCCACGTCGCAACGGAGCAACGGATCGACGTCAATTTTTGCACCGAGATAATTGGAGGGCTGGGAAGGGTCATAGGCTACTTTTTATTACGAGAAAATTTCTCATTCCCTTGGGGAAATTCTTATTGAAAAATGAACAAATACACAAACTCAACAACAATGCAACGCCGCAACCAAGCAACACATCGACGTAATTTCTTCCACAGAATAAGTTGGACGGCTGAAAGTTGATATTGTCTACTATTTGTCGCGAGAAAAAATTTAAAAATATTTACTTTCGCTAGTCGGGTTACCGTACGCGGAAGTGGTGAGCAATTGAGCCGAATGATAAGGGGAGGGGTGGTAAAAGGGTGGGGGACCTTATAAAAAAACCCAAATTTAAATTCCGTAGTCCATGAGAGCGAAGCTGCGGGCACAGCTAGTTCATAATAAAATAAAGTACAGTGTAATGTGCAGCAGTATTTTTTGCCAGCCACATGGTTAGAATGAAGTTGTGTTAGATTTATTTGTAAAGTGACAATTGGTTATTTACCTATAATGCACCATTGTTATGCAACGTATATATGGGTTGATTGATTTGATTTATTTAATAGTTTGTGTATTGACAAAATGACACTGTACAAAATAATTCAATAATTGAACATTGAAAATAAACCGTGTATACCAGCGTATGCAATACGCTATTCCACAAAAAATTGGACGATTGGAGAAACGGCAATTCAAAAAAAGAATACAAACAAGTATTAGTTAGAAAATAGTGGGAAAATAATTAAAACCCCCCAGTGAAGGTAATTCGGAAAGTTGAATAAAAAAAGGAATTCGGAAACAAAGTTAGGAAATGTCGGCGCCGAGAGGCAGACACAAAAGGGGAATAAAAACCCACACTAAAAAGGAAAGTTGAAACGGAAATAATTATGCAGAAAATTAAGGAACTAGACAGAGGGTAATTACGTAAAAGCATGTAAAAAAGAGAAAGGTATACTGAGATTATTAAGGTGTACTTGTTGTTTACTGCGGGCTAAGGCTCCCGCACAACCATAGGCGTGAATGCAATTAAATACAAAAATTTATAAAGAAAAATAGACGGGAAGGGATTAATGTTGATAAGTTGTGAGCTGCGGGGCTTAGGCGCCCGCAAAACCATATATATTAATGTCGCAAAGTACTTTGAGCGTGAAAATCAACTATAAAATATTTTAGTAACAAAAAGAAAAACGGGAGAGTCCTTTGGTAAAAAAAAATTGTCAGATGTAAATTGCTGGTGTAAGCCCTACGCCACCAATGGTGTAAATGTTATATTAAGAAAGGAAATAAACATATTTTGCAGAGAAAATATGAAATAAATGGAAAAGGGAATTCACTAATGACGTCAGATATAAATTATGGTAATGAGGCCCCACAGAGCAATTAGTTGTATCAATGGGATTTAAAAGGAACAGCATTTACGGAACCCACACCACCCCGGGTCTAAAACTGTAAGGTAAAAAAGAGAAAGGGATTTACGGGAGAACGGAGAAATTCAACAAAGCCCAAAACAAGACAAAGTTATTAAGTAAAAATGCCGAGAAATTCGAGAAAAAATTCTCTATATCCAGTGGCAGGTAAAAATAAATGCCGGCCACTTGGTGAAGTGACAATTGTGAAAGAAATAACCAGAAGTAAGCACCGCGCGCTGAAGGTGACCGGCGGCAATAGTATGTGTTAAATACGCACACATATACACGTAAATTAACTACGTTATACATTGGCGGTGTCGAAAACCACCACATACCTCTGAAATGAACCAGCCGCCTACAACAAAAGAAATACCTGTAGTTGAATTCTATTTCCCCAGAAAAACGGTAAGGAGCAAGCCGCCCAGCCGAACTCCCCCGCTGGTCCGGGACGGAATTGAAGGAGGTTTAACAAAACCAAAAACACGGCGGGCGGGTGCAGTTAGGATCCCGCCGCTGAGATGCGCGCACGCCACCCCACCCCCTCACGGTTCTAGCACACACCACCAGGCGGGAAGGAGCCAGGCACTATCCCGCCCTGAAAAACACGACACATAGGAACAAGGAAACACAAGAACAAATAACCACAACTAACCACTGGGAAGCGGACAAACAAAACAAACCACATCACAGTAAAGTAATAATGCAAATTAAAATTAACGGGCCACAGTAAGGGAAAGTAAAGGTAGGTAAAGTATGACGGATTAGCATAACGAATTAACAAAAAATGAAAACAATCTACGAAGTAAGCCGCGCCAATACAGGCCTCTCCGGGGAAACAAACAGGAAAAGACCCTTAAAAGAACTGCGAGGCTGCTCCGGGCCTTTACAAGAACCACGAAGCGGTTTGGCAAATACGGAAAAGACACACAGGATTAAGTAAGAAGACAAATGAACAGAATAACTCGCCTAGGAACTGGGTCAATTCCATACCCAGGAACCAGCGAAGAGGAGTCTGCTACTCTGAAATGACAGTATAAAATGAACACAGAATTTAGCGCCACACGCAGAATGCGGGAGACGCACAAGAAAGTGCGTAGTATTAAACGTACCCTGTGGCACTAAAAATGAACTACCTAGTGTGGAGTAGGTGATAAAATACACCCCCCAAACCTATCGGGAGACAGATACCTCCTCGCAAGAGAAGCACTATATACGTACCGTCGGTTCACGACTGGAAGAAACTTTTGAAAATCAACCTTTGAAAAAACACCCTAGCCGTTAGCTACATGCATATAACATTACAAACAGCGGCGAGCGCGGATACAGTTATGCCATTAGGTTGCCAGCACAAAGAGAGGAAATAGTTCCAAAGTTTTAACGTAGTTGTTAATTTATCGCTTATACATGGGTTTCGAAAAGACTTGCATCGTATTATGCCAATTATTAATGACATGATGCTAAAGTAATTTAGATTTCAACGTTTCTTGCATAGTCACATGATCATGCTCAAGGTGAAAGTAGCGTGGCCATTCGCTTACAAACATTCGTTCCGTGTGTTGTTGACTGGGTGTGGTTGACCCACATGCCAGAGAATTTGTGCGATTATCTTGTTTAACCTATAATATTTCATTTATCGGTTTTTTTATACTCTTGTCCGTTATTTGTTATTTCTCGTTGTACTGAATTTCTTTCGTTTCTGAAACCTGTATAAGAGATTACTCGTAGTGCGTTCTCACATGTTTAATATTTTTTAAATTTATTTCAGGTTTGCTTAAAATTTTATTTACTGTATTTTACATTGTATGTTGCGGTAGTTTTTGTGTGCAGTCATGAGATCTAGCAAGGTGAAGAAAAGAGAAGTCACCACTCATCAACGCCAACAGGACATCATTAACCTCACCGAATCGTTGTATTCCCAAATTAGGCGAGGGGAAATAAAACCCTGCAACGTCGCGGAAAGAGCGGCAGAAATGTTGGAACACTCCAGATCCACAGTGCTAAGGTATGCTAAAATATATGTAGTATTTACCATTGCATTTGCAAGTTGTGTGTGCTAAGGTCAATTATGTTGGCCTACGAAATGTGTTTACAAGAACATAAAGAAAATTTGTTAATTACTTGATAACATCGTCGAACGTTGTCTACGTGTCTTTTCAACGTTTTATTTGGGCAATTATTAAGTTTAGGGGGCTTTTCTGTAAAAATAACAATAATTTTAAGGGAAATGGTATATTTCCACTCCACTTATGATGCAGAACACGAATATATGAGTGGCATTAACGTCCGACTAATTTTGTAACATGTGCCCACCTAATGTAACGGAACCTAACCCCACGATGGGTGAATGGCTATTTTACATGTTTTAACTAACCTAGAATTGTTGGGTTGTACACTAACCTAGGATTTTTGGATTTAACACTAACCTAGGATTATAGGGTTATATAGACTCAAATGTGAGTGTATGAATCACCTAACCAAAAGGTGGTATTACAAAGTGTAATTAAAAATAAAAACTACTTTGTGTTGGAATTTGTGTACCCCTGCAAGGGATTCTTCATACACAACCCAAGATATACAGTGGAAATTTTTTATAAAGACAACTGACAATGGTAAGGAAAATTGCCTCTATAGTGAGTTTTTTATAGTCAACTAATTTTATATAGTTTATGGAGAGATGGTGCATTTTAAGATTCTGAAGGAACAGCTTGTTTTGTATTTATGAGTTGCATTGTGGCATTAATTGCCATTGTTATACATCACTAAATAGATTACAGTCAATATAACAGGAACTTCCCCTACTATTAAACATATCTGTATCACTTCACTAAACACGAGAGGACATCGTAATCAATGAAATCGCAAACATAATCTTTTAAGAAAACAATAGTGTATTAATGCATTTCCCCAACACCGCTGTTCTACAGCCATTGTATTTTAGTTATTGTAAATTATCAGTGTCATATGTTTCACATTCAGTGCTACATACCCAACCTTATTTGCATAATTTAAAAAGGACCATAATTCAGTTTCTGGGTCAACTACAGTTACTGATACCAAAAACATACAAGGGTCATCGTCATGGACAATGCACCATATCACAGCACACAGGTGTGAGCTTCAACCGTTTGTTTTTGAATAAATAAAATGTTTATATTGTTTGTGACATGTTAGATTCTGTGCTAGTCAACACAGGTATCAGGAAAACAGTTACATGTAATATGATAAAAAGTTTAAGAATGTCTAGCACAGTAGTTATAGACATTCTTATCATGTTCACATTATAGAAGTCTCCAATCATACATTTGGTATCCAATAAATACTATGCAACCAACCAACTATTTAAAAGTTTATGTTTTGGAAAGAATTGTGCTTAATTCAAACATTCTATACAACAGACATACTGTTGGCAACATTCAAGGGTAATACATTTTAATTTGTTGTATCGTGTGGTGATTTCAACTGGAAAAGTTTCCCAACAGTAGCTGGAGGAAGGATGCCATCATCAATTGGCTGCAGGAGCACAACATTCCATTTGCTGTATCCTTTTTTTTGCAAAATCATTTTGTGTAGTGTTAAATTGTAGAGTAATGTTGTTGAGCATTGCTTTATAGCATCATATGTAAAGTAGCAGTCTACATCAGAGAGCAGCTATTGAAGCATGTATTTTTTTTTAATAATTGGTTTCTAATTTTTGGAGTGGAGATGAATGTATTCATTTCTTTTTTTATAGTTGCTACCGTGTTGAGTTGTTTATGTACTTTTTTGTTTTAATCTATGGTAATTCTGTAGCAAAAGGAATCACTACAATCCATAAGTTATTACTGGCACTTCTAACTAACTAATAAATAAATAAACGGTATTTATAAGTACTGCGGCTTATGCCTTTTGGATGTTTTAACTTAATGCAAACTGGAGATGTCAGGATACACCATTGTCAGCTTCTTCAAATATTGTAAACAACAGTTCTCTCTAATATTTTGTTTACTGGAGCCACATTTTTTAGTTATGTTTAATTTATTATTGTCATTTATTTACAAAACCCTGTGCCACACTTATTTTGTTCCTCCTCTAAGCATTTGCTTAGCAACATGTTTCAATTTAATCGTTTGAATATTAGACATTAGTGAAACCAATGTCTTTTCGTATTAGTTTTAAGTTAGATTATTTTTGGAAAAATATTTTAAGACAGCAACAGAGGTTAACAGCATTAAATACGGGCCCGGAGACCAACTAAAACATAAACACAGCGGCCTACCGCCGCCTCAATTATTTGAACAAAGTCTGTCGGGTTGCATTTTTTTTGCAAACCCACTATAAGAGTTATGGGAACTTCGGTTCCTGACCTCGTGACAGCACGGCCATCCGGTGGCTTATGAGAGATTGGCGGTGCTATGTTTATGTTGTTGGATGGACTCCTTGAATGTTGACACATTTCAATGCAAAGTAATTTGCCACATCTATAATATGTAATCAAAGTGAAAGTTTTTCTCCCCCACCCAACCCCCCAGTCAAAATCAAACTTGGAAAAATACACACACACACTCACACACACACGAAACATCACATTTTTAATACTCGCATTTTGGTTTTATAGAATGAAATGTTTTTCGCTTGCATCGCATATTCTTTCGTGCGAAACTCTCAAGATTAAAAACTTTACGCTTGTGGAATATCCATTAATAATATATACATGACTTTTATAATGTGTAGGTGCATGTACGAACACATGTACACACACACACAGTGGAATGTAAACATTGCATGTAAACATTGCTATGTGACTGCCACATGGCAGTCACATGGCAATGTTTGTTTACATTTGGTGGAAGGATACGAAATGGGCTGAAAATAGATCTTTAGCAGGGCTTCAAGAAAGTCTCTTCCAGTGGTGAACCGACTATATGAAAAGCAATAAAGAGAAGAGGCCGCCAAGGAGCGGTCAGTAACAACATACCCCATGATGCCAAAATTATTAACAGACGTACAATATGAAGGCACAAAGAAAAGGAAAATTAGCAATTCGACATAACAAATTTGCCTAAAAAAAATTAACAATCAACGATTTTGGGCCTCGCATAAGTGAGCCGCACCAAAGAAAAAACCGACAGGAAATATCCGAAGGACAAATGACAATGCACGCTGGGCGTGTACTGTAAAATCACAAACCCCCACAAAGAAGTGCTTGAAATTACACTTATTAGTATAACCAAGCAAAAATGAAAATATTACCTTAAAAAACTACGTCCGGGATCCACTTCCGGCCAATCACGCCCGCGTGTAGCAGTGACCCGCAGGAACGGCTGACATCAGCCAAACGCGGGAACGCTGGTGGCGTCCGCAGGACAAAATACACCAGTTAAATTAACTGGTAAACAAATGATGGGGCACGCCACCAAGGGCGAACCGCAGATACGTACAGCCAATGGGAATTGTTTATTTAGACACCAGGAGCAACATATTTATTGTGTTCATGCACACAGCGAACCTTTTTTATTCAGCCGACAATTAATCAGAGGCCCGATATATTAAATATCGTGCTTAATAAAGGCCTTCATATGACATTCGAATTAGAATTAGAAGTGCTCCATGAATTGGCTTCGGACCACTATCCTGTCTGCATGTTGTTCAGTGATGTTAAAACTGACAACATGCCAATTCGTAAAGATAAAGATTAAAAGAATGCGAACTAGCCTGGCTTTAAGGAATACCTGGACGAGGCAATAAATCTGCCAGCTCCCGTTAGCACTCCCGAAGAATTAGACTCTGCTGTCACGCACGGAACGGAGATAATTCAAACAGGAATTAATAATTTTGTCCCGGAAAAAACTTCGCGGACTCACGCAGATACACAGCCTTAACATATCAGGGAGTTGATCAAGCTCAAAAATAAACTGCGCAGGGGCTATTCCCGGGCTCGTACTAAGCTAATTAAACCCGAGATTAACGAGCTCAGAGAGCGAATTGATACTGATATCAGAATCTGGCAAATTGAAGTATGAAATAATAAATTATACCATTTATGCCCCTCAGATCATAGTCTGCGGCACATGACAAAGGCGTCTACAAAGAGATGCGACCCCATCCTGACTCTTCAAGGCAATGCAGACCCTACCTACACGCCCCAGCTAAAAGCTGAGGCTGTGGCCACTCATTTAGAATTAGCTTTCAAGCCCAATGCTGATACCTCTGATCCAGCATTTGTGGCTCACATTTATAGGAAACTCCGAGTGCGTTTGCAGCAGCATTCAGCTGCTGAGCCAGAACCCACGGATGCCGACGAGGTAAAAATAATTATTAAAACGATGAAGCTACGTAAAGCACCCGGGTTTGACTCCCTGCAGGCGATAGTTCTCAAGTAACTGCCAGACAGTATACTTGAGGCTATAGCCAAGTGAATTAATGCAAGTTTTAACCTCGCACACTTACCTGCCTCCTGGAAATGTGCCTCAGTAATTGTATTACCCAAATCGGGTAAAAACGAGAAACAATTACAGAACTACCTCCCCATTAGTCTGCTCAGTTTTCTTTCTAAGATTTACGAGCGTGCTCCATTGCGGCGCCTTGAAAATCATATTCGCGAAGCTAATATATTTCATAATGAGCAGTTTGGCTTTAGGAAAGCCCATTCTACCATACATCAGCTCGTAAGATTATCCGAGTACATAACTAATACTTTTGACTGGCGTTATTACAACGTCACTGTCTTCTTAGATGTCGAAAAGGCATTTGACAGGGTTTTCCATGCAGGGTTACTGGGTAAACTGTATGAGAACAATTTCCCCGATTGTTACATTAAATTATTAGCTTCATATTTAGATAGGAGCTCGTTTAAAGTCTCATTTTATGTAGCGACCTCAAGAGAAAATAATTAAGGCTGGAGTCCCCCAGGGTAGCATATTAGGTCCAGTATTATATAATGTCTATACCCACGATATTCCGCGCCCCCCTAACTGGCATATTAATTAAGGAATTTATGCAGACGATACTGTATTTTTCACGCGATCTCGCAGAGCTGAACTTGCCACTCAGCGCACCCAGGCACAGCTCCATAAGCTTGAAAATTATTTTCGCCTGTGGCGACTGGCCTCTCCTAGCCGTATCTCCGTTAGAGGGGAGCGGGCAGTGATGCCAGTTTGTGGAGGACTAAGCTTGATAGGAAAGCTAGGCCTTAGACGCGGCGAAAGAATTTAAACTGATGCGGACGCAGTCCCGGTGGGCGGCCCCCAATCTCTGACAGGAATACGTACAAATCTGGCGCCGCATGGACCTAAGGAGTCCGGTGGCAAGTCCACGAGAGCGTTAGGGGGGGGGGGCGAACTTCCAGGACAGGCACACTGATACACTATTCACCTCGGATGAAGTCCGACGGTGTGACGTATGTGACTGGAGCCGGTAAAGCTAAATCAAAGGAAATTAAATTAAATTTAGGCAAAATTAGTGAAATCATATTAAGGAGGGTTGTTCGAGGGCGTAATCCCTGAGACGACGATGCGGATACGGCAGAGTTGGATCATAAGTAGCAATATAGCAATATTGGAAACCAGAAAATGAGGGTTATTAGAGGAAGCGGTCTGCGTGCCGCTGAACTAGACTTACCAGCGGCCGCTGACCAGAACGCTCCAGCAAGGCGGGAATCGGGGTCCAGCGGCGACAGCCGAGGAGAAGGCGAAGGGCTAGGGGGTAAAAAGTAGTAAGTGAACGATAGGCCGTAGGAGAGGCGTGGGCCCAGACGGGAGCACAATAAAGCAGAATACTTAAGATATAAGAATGAAAAAGAATTAATTTAATGGGAAAACCTAACGGACTGGCCGGCATAAACAGAGCAAGAACAAATAAGGACCTGTGCGCAGTCGTCACTATTTCTACAAAATGTGTGCCCCAGCGCAGCCCACCATCCTGATGGACCCCAAATACTTCGCTGAGGGCACCCAAGGAGCTATCGAACCTCGACAACTAAACGGAATAGGGGGGCCAGGGAAACGTCTAGTGAAAAGCACAGCCCGGGTCTTAGCAGCATTGGCTATAATGCCCCACTTTGTGAAGCAATAAATTAGAATTGTAACGGCACGTGATAGGTAAGGTGAAATATTGGAGATGAAACGAGATGAAAATGTGACGGCCGTATCATCCGCATACAAAGTTAATTCACAGAAAGGCGGAATGGGAATATCAGAAGTAAATAAGGAAAATAATAAGGGAGAAAGAATGGCCCATTGTGGGACTCCGGCCGGGATAAGGCGGGACTGCGATAATGACTTTGACACGCGAACACGAAATGTACGATATTTTAGAAAATTATAAAGAATGTGAATGAGGGCAGGGGGGAAAGACTAGATACGTCAACTTAAGCAGGAGGGCGTGATGGTTAAAGGTATCAAAGGCCTTCGAGAGGTCTAAAAGGACCAAACTGGTCTGACAAAATTAAGTAAATCCAGAAGTGATTTGGTCAACGACGCGAACCACCGCATGATGTGCGGAGAGCCCGCGGCAAATGGGGTGAGATGGCGTTCTAAGCGGGAAAGAGGAATCCGTTCGGCCACTTTAGAGAAGACCGAAAGAAGGCTGATTGTGCGATAACTAGAAGTAAGTGAGCAGGAGCACACGGGTTTAGAAGGAGGGACTAGGATTGCAGCCGGCCAGGTGTTTGGGAAGTATCCTGTCAAAAGTATGGCAATAATTAATCTTGTTAGATATACTATCACCATACGGGGAAGTGAAGAAACCAGCCACAGATGAACATGGTCAGGACCTGGGGCGGAGAACAAACGAAGATGAGAGGTGTAATGGAGAACCTCGCCACTCCTGACGAGGCAAACATCGCTAGAATTGGGGTGGCGGTGGTGGTTTATAATGAGTGGGAAGCAAAGAAGGGGTCCCGGGCGGAAAAACGGGAATGAAAATAGAAACGAAAAAGTGTGCGAGGAGTTCCTCCTTGTCTCCGGCGAATCCGCGGGATGCGGAGCCCCGTGCTCCAGAGGCGGNTTCCGCCTTGTCCCCGGAGACTCCGCGGGATGCGGAGCCCCGTGCTCCAGAGGCGGAATTAAATGAGGTGAGGAAGATAGCTGAAGCACAAACCGCCAAACAGAACCGGAAGTTAGACGGAGCGAAGATATTCGGCGGGCCTTGTCGGCTGCAACCCGGTCAGATGTGGCGGACCGACAGAGGGCGCGTAA
>NQII01002209.1:209326-261366 GCA_002778355.1 Clitarchus hookeri
CCGGCGAGCAGCATTACGCTGCTGGACAAGCCGATGGTGCTCGGGGGAAAGGGAGTACCCATACGGGTAGCAGGACGGATATGCGTCTCGTGCCACATCTAAGACGACATCAGTTAACAACAAGGCTTAATGGTTGATACAAGCTGGATCGGGAGAGAAAAAATCTAACTTAAAGTTACTGTTAAGGTACGAACGAAAACACTGCCAATTGGCGGGGTGAAATTCGTAATACGGGGTGGAGGTAAACAAGGGAGTGGCAGCAGGTGCGTAGCGGATCACAGGTTGATGATCTGAGGTGAGTTCGGGACGGACCGAGATTCCTGAGACCACCACTGGGCCGGAAACCACGAAGAGGTCCAGGACACTCGATCGAAAGCGAATGGATGTGGGATGAAAGTGAAATAGGGAGGCACAAAGCAACGGAAGTGTGGAGATTCAAGCAGGCGGCGGAGCTGCGCACCTTGCTGATTAGAAGGCACGCAGCCCCACGCCCTATGCTGGCAGTGAAAGTCATCCGCAACTATCACCCGGGCGTCTAAGTGAAAAAGCTTACGCAGTCCGTCCGCAGGAAATCCGCCGGTTTCCGACAGGTACACTGAGGTAAATGTGATATGGTTAGTTTGGCGGTAGACCCTAAACGCCACGGCTTCAATATTGCCCAAGGGGAGAATACGGCGACCAAATTGTGGGAACAAGGAACTGACTAAAAGGACGACACCCCCGCGACAAGTTGTATGGCCAGAAAAATCGCATGATATAGAGGGGCGGAACCAAGATTCTGAAATGCAGACTACATCTGGACGGTTAACTGCCAGGAAGTGACTAAAATCGTGTGCCTTCGAGTCGCTAACTTAAGGGCAGACATTGGACAGGAACATAAACAAACTGGCAAAATAAATATTCGCCTGCTCAACTGGCTTAGAGGTGTGATAAAGGGACAGTGTAGCGTCCAAAAAAAATGGAGCCAAGACAGGAGGTTGAGACGAGATAGGTGTGTAAATATATCAAGGAACGCTCGGCAAGAGGCCTTAAAAGAGGAGCCCGATACCACGCCCTGATATGCGGAGTTGGTAGATTGGGGAGGGAAGCCGCCTGGGATGACACATTCTCTTTTTGAGTACTTTGTAGATCACTGTAATGACAGGAATTCAATTGGCCATGGATAGCGATCCTTAACTGTTTAGCCTATTTACCATTCGTAATAAAATAAAGGGTATTGTAATATACAGCTGTATTTTTGCCAGCCACATGGTTAGAATGAAGTTGTGTTAGATTTATTTGTGAAGTGACACCTGGTTATTTACGTATACTGCGCCAATGCAATGCAACGTATATATGGGTTGAATGTGCCATTTGGTCTGCACAATGTCAACATGTGCCGTTTTCTGTCACGAGTTGAGTACTTCACTGTTTTTTGTTGCATTTGTTGACGATGGTAGCAGGTATTAGTATTATATTTATTAGAGGATTGCAATTGTTGAGATTTTGTACAGATCGCCAAAATTATCCAGATAATCTTAGAGGATTCACGCAAAACTGTGCCTATATGCTTCACGAAGCACGTACAATGGCGATTACTGAGGGCACACAAATTTATCTGCTTCATATGTTTTATCGTCTTCGTAAATAGAAGGTAAAACTGTAAAAAAATCAATATCTGTCACTGCAACGAATATTCATTAAACATATTTTTTTAGTAATGCGAGAGCGTCTTTATTTATCAAGCGCGTTATTAATTTCCTTGTGGTTCGTCTAATTACATTTATTAATTGTAAAACTGCGACGCTAGCTCCACCGCGTCGTTCGTCTTTGGAATTGCTTCCATGCAAGGTGGCTTTCTCCTTGGCCGGCTCGGCTCCCCTCCTGTTTCCTCCCCTCATTTCCCTCCCTTGATTACCCCTCCTCGGTGACTCATCGTAACGTTACCGAGCGTTACACTTTTTCATAAGTGACTCCCAGCCGCAACCTAATTTAAGACGTTGTCACGTCAAAAACAGATAGATTGATGTGCTCGTTGCGATCGCTATCGCCTGTGATCTGGGAAGCTGAGAGGATCAGATTATTTTGTAAATTCATTATTCTGGAGCTATTTGGGAATGTACATAATTTTTTTCGTGCCTTTTGTACCTGGTGCTGTTCTTTCAGTTTTTTTTTACGACTTTTACTATCCAATTTCCTTGATCTATATAGCCGTCACCAGTATCGAAATTCATAGTACGAATTGCGAATAAAATAATGTGCCCATGTTATTGATAATTATTAATCACATCGGCACATAATTTAATGATTCAGAATCATTAGTACCTTCAATAGATACTATTTCGAGAAATTTTTTCCCGTCCTGTTTTTTATAAATGTCTGTATTCATCACAATTACCTCATATTTACTATAAAGATAAGCCTTTTTACAATTACCGCCTTTGTTGAGTTTCTAAAAAAATTATAATCTTTAATGCTTTGTACGGGGGGACTGGAAGTTGCAATGAAACTCTGTGTGTTTACAACAATTGTCAGAGATTGGTGTCATTAATGTATCGAGAGGAACATTATGTGAATGCTACCACAAATGTTGATGTGGTTCATGTATGATTCATCCTCAGAATGTTGTTGTAGCCTGACAAAAAAACTGTCTGGGGTACTAATTTTTGTGATGCATAATAATAGGTTTAAGGATAAAGGATGTATGGCGCTTGTTTATATCTGTCTGAAATACTATTTTACACACTCATCATTCCAGAATCATATACGCCTCGTGTTTAAAAACAAGCCTAACTGCAAACCCAAAAAGAGATAATATACAAAAAATCACAAAATGTATTTCAATCTGATAATAAAATAAAATTGTTCTATTCCTACAATTGGGTTATAATTTTTTTTCTTATTTTTTGTCCGTTTGTTGCTTTTATGAGTTTTTAACATGCTACAGAGAACAATTTACCTTGAAAACCATGTGTCAAATTTAAAAGAGCCAATTATTAAAATTCTGAAGCACACACACGAAAATATTGTCATTACTGATTATTTATATTACTGTTGAGTTCATTGCTAGATATTGTAATTCAGAAAATTATAAAAAAATACTCATTAACATATTAAATAATTCTGGAGAATTATACGGAATATTAGTGCTGTAATATAACTTAAATTGTAGTGGAAATATAACCTGTTTTCTCACGCTTTGTCTAGGTGACATTGAATCTGGGTGCAAAGGCGGATTTAAGCACTTATCTTAGGCCTGGCCTTTTGCATATAAAACGCCTCAAACTTGGCAGATTTAACTATGTTAAAATTTCTCTAGGCAGTCGTTGCAAGGAATTTCATTGCACTTTTCAGATGATTTATGAAAGATGACAAATCTTTGGTATATATGTGTGTCGTATATAAAAAAAGCGTCAGAAAAGTCGTAGGTCTTGGATGTTATATATTGTTATGCTTGTCACACAGTTGGTCATTTCACCTTAAAATTTGACTGAAGCGTGTACATATGAGTTATTGATATGTAATGGCGCCTATAATCCCTTGGATCCCACATTTGCCATAAAATTATACTGTTCATTTTTTCTTGTCAAAGCAGCCATTAAATTTTCGAGAATATTCTATTTTCTATTAATACTTTTTATTACAAACACGATTCACGGCATTTTAAAAATCTTTGAGAAGTGGTACTTAAATTTTGGTTTTAAACTGTAATGGAAAAATATATATTTAACATTAATTTTATAGGTCGTTTCTAACTTCAGTACACAGGGATAGTAGTGGTTTTGATATATCAATAATTATGAATAATTATAATTCAAAATCAAAACTATAACTACTTATCTGCAGAAAAATTGTATGTGCAAACAGTTATTTTTAACTTTAATTGTAGTGTTGTGTTAATATTCTTTAGGTTTTATGCGCTCAGCATTTGAATTATCTGAACTGTACAAACAGTATAACTATAAAATAAAGAAGAACCATGATTTTAAACTTTTATTTAATCCGTGTATAATTTGTTAAATTATTAATGTTAACGATTTTGAACTCAAATGTAATTTCACCAGAGGTACTAAAAGACTAGGTTACAATATTCATTATCTTTTTGTAAATATGAACCAACAGCATTTATAATATTTTTTCTACTTTGTATACGTTACATACACGACACTTAAAACTTAAAATTTGCAGATTCCACATAAAGGCAGAAATAATCCTCTGTATAGGTGTCCTTCGTGTTTGTTCCCTCTCAGAAAAAGTAGTCTTTATTTTACTTTTTAGCACATCCACGAACATGTAAGTCCAATGTCTTTTAATTTGTTCTTGTACTGAATTCAATAAAGAAACAATAAGTGCTCTAATAAACATTCTTTAAATTATCCATGAACATCATTATGCAGTGGTACATGATCGATGTTTTAAAATAATGTTGAAAACACTTGTAAGTTAGCTTGATGTCATTTGGTGGTACAGTGTATAACTATTAATCTTTAGTGGCTCGACCTATATATTGGCTTTATTGGCTACAACTGTCATATCTGCAACGAAATCTGGCTCCCGTACATTGCGGAGGAAATGAAATAAAAATATTTTTTCAACGAGAAAACCACCTATGAGAACATGTGGAATATGTACACATTATTGCAATGCAATTGAAAAATAGGTAAGCGAAGCCCCAAAAAATATAGAAACTTCAAGGACTACTAGAAATGAAGAGTACAAAATAATGTGATACACGAAAGTGTTTTGTTTTAATATCGTTATGGCTATTTTATATTTGAATTTTAAAATGTTTTGTCATATTTTTATATACATTGTTACATCCTACTCTTTAGTATTGTTTGGTTTTGTATGGTATTGTCCGTTGTCCTAATAATTTAAAATGTATATAGGACAATATCTTGTCTTCAATCGGCATGACAATATTTGCTTATTATAAAAATAATTGTGACAGTAGAATGATTTGGCCTACTTTGGTTCCACGGAACCTGGAACCGGAGTTCGGAGCTGTTCGTGCTCTGTCATTCCGTTCCTGAGGCGGCCATTTCCTTCCTCAAAGTGTGCCTTTTTTTCCTCAAAATCAACCATTTTCACTCAAAATTTCCCTTTTTCATTTTAATTTCCCTTTTTTCTCACACAAAAAAAAGCACCGAGCATCCCACCTACAGAAACAACCCCCATAAAGGCAATTTTCGATCCATCGGAAGTATTTAGGAGGCGCGCATCTCGAAGGCAGGGCGTTGGCGGCCATATAAACAAATATGGCCGCCAACGCCCTACTCAGTCAGTAATAAGATAAACAACACCGTCACACTTTCAACACAATCACAACCGGCCGGTTTTACACTAACACACACTTAAACTATTATACACATCCACACCAACACCACTCCGCTTTATTATAACTTGCACTTAAACACAAACCATACCAGTAGATTGAGTGCGTCGTCCTCTTCTATCTTTGTTTATAAATTCCATTCCTATTATATGTTACAAAATAAATTGAAATAAGAAATTACAGATAATATAAAACAGAGCTGCCTCTTATATATTTTTACGACTTACAATTTAAAAAAGTACTTTATATTTATTTCGAAAAAAAAAAAATATTAAAATAAATTGAAGACCTCATATTGAGACAAGAGTACTCCGAACATATATTGCATAGTTATCAAAATATTTTAATATATTTTAATTGATCTATCAAATACGGTCAAAAAATTAAAGTTAATAATTTGCTACAAATTGATGATTGTAAAATATCTGTAATAATCATAGTTTCATAAAATCTAAGTTTGATTATTGTATGATTTTCAACTTACTAGCAAACATTCAAAATGTTACTAAAATGTTACAAAATGTTAATATGATGGATAACTTCATAGTAGTTATTGTAAAATACCATACTATAGAAATTACTAAACTGTACAAACACTGAATAGAACGCACACTATGAATTGAAAACAAAAATTTGTAAATAATATAAATTAATTGTAAAATATTATTTTGAATAACGTGTAAACGCAATACAGCAAGTGTGAATTTTCATTATGTTTATTGTGTTAGCTTTAAGTTAGCGGAATACTCCATACACCCTTCCCACACTTGGTACATATGAGGTCTGATGCCGCGGCACAACTTTTGTTCTTCTGTTTTACTTATTTTCGGTATTATAATAAGATTAATTTACGCCCTCCTACGTGCCAAACGCTAATCCGATTCCATCCAAACAGACATCGGCAAATTATGTACTGACTTCTAAGACTAATCATGTAATTCATAATTTCATTAAGCCTATATTTTTCAGCATTCAACTGTAATAACCTTATTGTAACTTTCAGCATTTGTGTAATTAATTTGTAATTATTGGCGATGTGAGTAGTTTAACGCTGTATTTTATCATTTCAATAACGTCTGTCACTATCATTCAGCAATTTGAAATTCAAAATTCTTCATCTCAGATTAATTTAAACCACCCATTATGGGAATGCAGTTTTAGTTACCGAGAAATAAAAATACAGCAAGACTTCAAGGACAAGCTGACGTGAATCGGTGCCACCCGGAGTGGTCTGCCGCGGTCTCGTGGAAGAGTATTTGCACGCCTTAGCTAATGCCAAGTTCAGGTCCGCCGCACCTTACAGTTTCACCCTGGCCGTTCAGGCGTAGTCACGGCAGACTTCACGACATTGGCAGCTCCACCTGCCTTAGTATTTCCTTCTCTCTTTCTATACCATCTGACATTATCCACACTTGTCCAGCCCTGCTGCCAGAAGATGACTTAGTACGCATCAATATATCCCCTATATATTTTCTTCCGCTGTACCCGTTAAAATATGAGGACATATCTTTATCATTGGCATCGGGGGATATGTTATTATTCAGTAAAGGCGGACAAGCCTAGCAAACAGCAGCGACGTGTTGGTGTCTAGGCCAGGTGAAGAATCTCAAACACATTACAGCAATAATAGTTTATAAACCACATCAGCGAAGCGCCAGCGGAGCTCCCCTCCCGGCGGCACGGTATTTGGGACAATTACGCCTCCAGAAGCTATATAATACGGCAACACTTTGCACGCGGGGTCTGTCAGCCTGTCTGTCTGTGGACCCACGCCGATATGAAGTCATTGATATCCAGCTTGGCGTGCCGCTCTTCACTTTCCGACTCACCACTCAGCCTACGGTGATGGTATTATTCAGGCTAGTCATATCTTGTCATTGATTAGGACCTCCTTAGCCAAGAGCTTATTATTACTGGAGCTTCTAAAATGCATATTTAATATATGTTCTGATTTTATAATTTATTTCAGTTCTTCCCTAATAATATTATAAACCGTACATAGTGTCTAGACACAAGTACAACATATTTTTCCAGTTTTTAGTAAAGTAAATCTAATTTCAGTACCATAATGGGGACACAAGTGTTCCGAAAGACACAAATTCCCACACATTTCCCAATGAATGTTCACAGCCACGCTAACGTGAATTTAATTTTGGACTTTGTTTGAATTCGTCTACTTCCCCTTAATTAAATTAAATGTCCCTCCAACATTCATAGCCACAAGACACCGAATATGGCTTTAGCTGTATTGTGGGCAGTGTGAGCCACAGAGCCGCGTTCAGCGAACACGCGCCATGATACAACGCCGCATTCGACAAGCTTTTGTCCAGCTAGATAACTGTTGGAGAAGCTGCATCATCAGCATCATCGGCAGATTGGACGTTTATGTGCATTGCTCGTCACTTGAACCTTTCTTCCTAGGCTGTGAGTCGATGTAGGACACAGTGGGAACAGGAGAGTATACAACAGTGGGAACAGGAGAGTATACAACAGTGGGAACAGGAGAGTATACAACAGTGGGAACAGGAGAGTATACAACAGTGGGAACAGGAGAGTATACAACAGTGGGAACAGGAGAGTATACACACCCATCCAGAAGACTCATGTAGACTCCAGCGGACCTCCAGCAGGAGGATCGTATCTTCGTGCGACACGCAGTAAGCACTCCACGGGAGTCACTGCGCACCATCCAGGGACATGTCACGGCAGCTGGGGATACGCCTGTGTCCTCCAGTACAATATCCAGGCGGCTAGCAGAGCGGGATCTGTCGTCGCGGCGTCCCTTGCGAAGTCTACNTTATTTAGAAGTTATCTTTCACCTTCTAATACAGATAAATTGGGTCTACGAAGGCTTGCGACTTAGTGTGTGGAATATATATCCAAAACTCACATCTCACCCGCAATGTCGATAGTAAGGCACTACGTCGACTACACTGAACACTGACATGAGAAGAGTAAATGAAGAGCACATCTCATGCAAGCATTTGAAAAAGCCGAATTTCCAATGTATTAAATACACGAAAAATAAATTCAAATTTACAATGTTTTATTATTTTTTAGACCATTCTAATGTACTCTTCCAGCAACACTCCATTCCATGGTGTAGGGCACTTGACGATCCGTCAACATTTTCCAAACAATAAGAAAAAACTACTAGAATTTTTTAATCGCAGAGAGAATTAATATATTTTATCAATTTCGGGTCTTCAACTCAGGTACCTACGCCATAACTCAACTTTGGAGAAAGCCTAAATATTCATATCAGTGTCGTAAAAATTCGCAAACTTACCAAAATTCATGTACAAACTTTGTTATAAATAATCGGAATCTCGAGTCGGTATGTTAACTGTGGACCTTAGATTTCTTTATAACTTTTTTATTTTCCGTACAACATTTGTCTTACAGCCTACGTAATATGTTACATACAAAATATATATATATATATATAAGATTTATTCCAGTTTATTTCTCTAGTGTCACTTAGGTAGTTCTTGCGTATAGACGGTTTGAATAATTATGCTGAATCGTGCACAATGCTCCTGGCACTAGCGCCGGTGCCAACCGGCCGCCATGTTGTGGCGTCACCCAGCCACCATCTTGGATGCATGTGACTTTGATCTCACACTGCCGGTAACCCTGCCTCCATGTCCGCGACCTTGACCCATGCCTGTGACCTTGGATTACAGAACCCAAAAAAATCATAAAAAAAGTGTAAATTTTTTTTAATGTTTTAAAATTACCAAAAATTTAAAAATTCAAAACCAATTTTTTTTTTTTTGAAAAAATCTGAAAATTAGTTTAAACANCAAAATTGGAAAAGCAGAAATTTTTCGGCACGAAGATCAGCAGTCCAACTACCCCTCGCCAATTTTTATTGGCAATTTAGTTGCGGCAAGACACCACCCCACCACTACTTTTTCGTCGGTTAATATGTCACACCCCTTCACCAATCAGTCTTCTTCGATTAGCCATCTGGTTATCAGCTATGGGTCGAACCACTCCTGTTCCTACCCAACATAGCCGACAAGCATGTTAGCCCACTAGAAAATGTTTTTATTCATAATTACTGAAATTTTTCTTAAAAAAAAATTAATTCCCCCTATTATTATTGTAAGACTTTAAATCTGATATCATCCCAAGAAAGTCATGACCTAGTTAAGTGTAGTTCGTACAAATCATGCTTCCAACATGGACAGCACACTCATGTCACAACCCCGTCCCATTTTGCCCGAACTCTTATAATCATTCTTTTACTCCATGTGCAAAAACCACCTAAGTGCAACTTTAGTAAATAATAGCAGAAAATTAGACATAAATACATGAGTAGTCAAACATATAATGGAACTGGGTATCAGTTACAACGGGTACCTGTAGCGAAAGTACCCGGGTACCAATTAGGCCGGGTGCAGGTACCTGAAACCACCAGTACTCGGGTACCCGTTACGCTTGGTGTGTGTCGTACTCGATGCATCGCGTACCCGTTGAGAAGGTGTTTACGTATATTTCCAACGATGCTTTAGGTTCCCGTGATCTGTTGTTTCCTCATTCCAGCAGCGTCCTCTTCGTTCTTAGTAATGTCATGAATTGTCGCTCTTTAATTTGGTTTCCCGTTATGATGTAATAACATTCGCAATCGAAATGCAAGGACCTCCATTAGTGTCATTGCAATTTGTGTTACGTAATCGCATCGTAACAGCAGTAAACGTTCATCGTTAGCTTCCAGTTTAATGCGAGGAAATCGCAAAGCCAAGCTGGGTGAGGAAATTCGCGGAGAAGACGGACGATAATGTAATTAGATGTCTTACAATGGGTCTACGTCTGCAATACGTAAACATTTGTCATTCAAGCACAGGCTGTGTTCCAGCAGCCTAGAAGAAGACAGGTTAGCTTCAAACAAACCATTTGATTTTTGGTATATTGCGAGGGGAGAAGAGAATTGCAACAGGGAGTAGTGTAGAATAGTAATAGTACTATATGCGATGTAAATACTTTGTTTGGAAAGCCGCTTACTGTTGCATGTGTAAATAACGACGTGCATACGTAACCTCCTCAACATGAGGAAAGCAACATGTAATACATGGTGAGGAGAGAGAGGTACAATGACAGCGTTATTAGTAGTTGCCAGAGAGAAAGAATTAAACAAGTTTTCCTGGAGCTGATACTCGAATATAATTTGTAAAAATAGAAGGGAATAAGCGTACACGGACAGCACCGAAAGTTAAATAAAACTAATTCACAGGCAATAACAGAATAGCTCTAAAAAATATTTCAGGAACCCATGTTCATCGATGTCTCGACGTGTACGGAAACTATTAACTATTCATCATTCCATATGATAAAAAAAAAAATTATCTTGCCACATACCAGCGATAGCTTAGTCAGCGAAATCGACAGGTGATAAAATGTTCATATTCTCAGGCCAGACAGCAGGAGTACTCAGAAATCATAGCCACAGAGTAAAAGCACTATTCGGGATGGTTTCATTACTCGACTGCGTAACATTAATGCAAATACTCTTCCGGGACTCGGTTACAATATAGTGATTTGAAATTGTATACAAATAGGAATTGACCTCGCTGAATATTACCCTCCACTGTAACTTTCCGTACTACAGAAAACTGGAATTTTGTCAGCACTCTTCGTATGACAAACACTAAATTTACGCTGCCCACGCTTTGTTCAAGAGGATCCTGTACGTTTAGACCTACTGTACAGGTTCCTGTGAGTAAGTCGGTGCTTGGTGGCAGAAACGATCTTATCTGCAGTGGAAGAAAATTCGTTGCTATTTCTCTGAGAGAACCAACCGTTGAAGTAATATATTTTCCAACAACTGGTACCTACCGCTGCCATGCTGTGCCATTACGAACCGGACCATATTACAGTAGGTACTAGGGAGCTAGTGGTTCAAGTTAACTGATGCGTGCTATACGGCGCGCGCATATGTAGTAGTTTAAGCAATAGTGGCAAATGGAAAATAATAGAACAACCAAACTCTTTCTTTCAGTCTGGAGAACGAATCGTCATATCGGTACAGAGACAACTCTGAAGCAGCTGGACATTCAAAGTTATGTAACATTTTAATATGCCTACTGTCTGTATTATTAATGTATATAATATGTTCATCAGCTCGCGTATTGTTTAGCATTTAGCATCAAAAGTAAATATCAATATAAATATTTTAGAAATAGGTTATTTTTATATAATGCTGTATATTTAAGGTATTTGAAAGATTATCTCGTAATTGCAGATTTGTAAATGTTTGTCAACATTCTATAAACGAGAAAAAAGTAATTCACCCCAAAATCTATTGCAAAAACATACGTTATATTATTTTATTTCCCTTCTCACTATGATGTTAACATATTAAATATTAAGGCACGTTTTATATATTAAGCCACATTTTAATGTATATGTAGGTTTGACGATGTCATAAAAGCTAACTAGCATTGCAAGAACCACTTCAGTGTAAAACATGTTCTTCTCTGACTGAGCTTGGGGTAACGCAGATATTCCCAGTCACACAAGAAAGGGAGCTGCTGGGCCTCGTGTACGCCATCTCTCTGCAATCTTAACTACTTATTGCTGGTACACTGTTCTAGACATGCTCCGAGTTTATATTTATTTTGGCTAATCTTTCCGGGTGTTGCAATTTTCACAAACAACAGTGTATTTTAAATTCGCACTGAATGTGGTGTCACTGATAATTATTGCATATTGCATATAATCATGCCTTTGTAGTTACAGAAACTCAAAAAACTGTACATTCGATGATAAGATAATGTGAATTTATCTCACTGTTTGAAAGGCAAAATTACTTTTAATGCTTTATAGTTATTCGCATGAAATACATATGTGTGAAGACACTATTCACACAGTTTTGATGAAAAAAATAATTAACAAAAACCTTACAATGACAACTAAAGCAATAGATAAAAAGGTTTATACAGTGACATATTTGTCCCAAGTTGTCCAAGGGAAATTTGTCATCTTATGTTGTTCCATCGAATCATTTAATGATACATATTTGTATAAATGTCTGTACATGTAGGTAATGAAAATAAACAATAACTCTGAATATTTCCGGCTCTAAATACATTGATGTTTAGAGCCAACCAAATATCTCAATTCCTCTAAACGTTTGAGTTTCATGTGGTGTACACATAATGTTTATGAATTTATAAAAAAATAATAATTTAAACTACAACAAATATTAAGCATATCTAACAAATAAATCTTTAGAAAATAAATGAATTGAAATACTTGATTAAGGGAATAATTTACGACATAGTTGTTACTGTTATTCATTTATCTATATTACAAAATTATTCTGAAAGATTGTGTGTTGTCCACAGCAGTCTTAAGATTGCTAAAACTAGAACTGTTTGCTGCAAACGATAACATAATTCCACTATTGGGAATGTTCATTTGACCTTCTCGAATGCTAAAATGATGTCCTTTCTGGGTATATTCACTGCATCTGTGGGTTTCATCCCTAATGGAGGTTGCGGAGTCCCTACGCAGGGTCTGACTTTGTATGAGGTCAGTATATGTACCAAGGCTGTCTTCACTTGCATTTGGCCAAACCGCATACCTGAGGGCAGACACCACATTCCATAAATACATGACACATTGATTCCTAGAAAATAACGACTACTTTCTGGATATTAATTCTCTTGTGCTGCAGTTACGTGTTAAGTGACAGAGAACACACATTGACGTAAGAGAATGTGTTCATTACCAAGACAAATAGCTGACGCAGACATTAGTGTGCTAGACTTGTAGATGAAAATGTCCGTCTCATCTTTTAGATAGAAATATTTCGGAGTTTATATGTATATACTAATAATGCTTGTTTCTCCATAATAAAACACCTTTCTAATTTTAGAACATAATTTCATATAAACGCTGTAAAATAATACACCGAAGAACCAAAAAAACTAGTACACCTGCCTAATATCGTGTAGGGCCCCCCGAGCACGCAGAAGTGCCGCAAGATGACATGGCATGGACTCGACTAATATCTGAAGGTATGAAGGATGCAATTCACACCATGAATTCTGCAGGGCCGTCCAGAAATCTAATCTTCGCCAATTTGAGAACGGTTTGTACGTCTGTCACGTTTAATGATTCTCGTCAGTCATCGTTTGTCCCGTTCTTTCACGATTTTTTTCAGGCCCCAGCGATGTCGAAGATGTGATATTTTACCGGATTCCCGATATTCACGCTATTCTCGTGAAATGGTCGTACGCGAACATCCAAATGTTACCGCAACCTCGGAGATGCTATGTCCCATCTCTCGTGCGCCGACTATAACACCACGTTCAAACTCACTTAAATCTTGATAACCTGCCATTGTAGCAGCAGTAACCGATCTAGCTGCCGACCGCATCGCGTTACTCTGATTGGTTAAATACCTCTGTTATATGCATACGCACGCCTATAACAATTTTTTTTGGCTCTTCAGTGTATATACATATACAGAAAATATCTAAACTAGACGGATAAAATTAAAATTCAGTTAATTCTCGAGAAATCATGGCGAAAGCATTTATACGACTTATACTGTAAAGTGAATCCTAAGGGCGCAACACATCCCTAAAACTAGACCTGAAACACTCGTTTATTTCAAATATCGTAGAATTGTTTAATGATGGAACATTATGGTCTCAGGAATCTGTAATGAAACAAAGATTTGTAAACACCACAACACCTGTCTGTCGCTGTCATCAAACTATTCCATGGCAATAAATATAACCACTACCCTTATTTCTACTTCATCTCCCCATGGTGCTGTAGCATATTTGGGATTTAAACGATGGATAACTAACCCACAATTCACACTACACCTTATCCAGACACTCAGTGTTCCATCACCATTAGTTTTAATAAATTAGTGCTTCGGGTCCAACTGCAAGTCTATGTACAGCCCTAAGGATTCACTTTAGACCGCTGGTCGTATACACAGATATATTTTCACCTTGTTTTGGTGATTAACTTGCAGCCGAAGTTCGCTGGTCTAATTTAGATACTCTGTATGTAAGTAATATTCAATGTCAGATATTATCCACATTTTTATTCATGTTGGCTACCTTATACTGAAACTTACTTTATTGGTCATATAATTTCAATACTTGGATATTTTTTAAAACCAGCATATCCTTGGCCCTTCTCCGAATGGTATGTGTGCAAAGTTTGCAGGACTGAACCTTTCAGGGACAAACTTGTCTGGATCAGGATAAATATCTAAATGGATGGCCAAGACTGGGAACATAACACTTGTTCCCTTCTCTATAGTAATGTTAGTTCCTGGAATTCTATAGTCTTGTAGAAATGGTATAGGCCTCTAGAAACAAATAAAAGAGCAAATTAATATAGTGTATGAAAATTAAAAGGTTTGTAACAAAAAACACTAAGTTACAAATAAAACTAATTTTATTACTTTCCTCTACATTTCTATGCGACTAAATTTCATTAAGTAGAACGTACTCTTAACATGATCTACAATATTATGGTTATTGTATTTTGGTTTCCCGAAAAAACACAAAAGCTTTATTGTTTCATGTGGTGCTATCTTACAAATGCTGTAGCAAATCTGTTTCTTTTAGTTAGTTCTTTCGTAATACTTAGTTAGGTGGAAATTAGTTAAACATTATGGCATTATATCAAATTAATCTAAAATATTGATATGTCTTGCATTTTCTAAATAAGTTTCTAACCCATTTCGATAGTATTTTCTATAATGGTTACCAGAGAATTAATAACATAAAAACATAGTTGCAACCTACTGAGTAGTTTTCGAGATGTGATGTATAACATAGTTTTTAAAGTAGTGCTACCTTAGAATATAACATACCAAATAAAATACACTTGATTAAATTTAATAGTTTTACTGTAAATTTTGAAAGTTCGAATATTGCTTAATTTGTTAACATTGTTTCTAAAATACTAAATTGTTATCTTCATTTTAAACAAGCCTACTAATTGAAAATATGTGCATGGCATGATCTAAATTTGTAAACGTCAGATGTCTACTCTATGTGCGCAAATTTGGTTAAATTAAGTTCACAGGTTTAAAAGATTTTAGGAGGATTAACACACACATAAATAAACATAGACACACGTTCACACTCAGCAATAAACACGAATGTGATCTCATAAGCCTATTATCGCTAGGTAGGCTAATAATGTAGATATGATACGAAGAAATTTGAGATAGCATCCTTACTGGAGTCTCTAACACATAAAGTTGCCTTATACTTTCTCCATTACATCTTATCCTTGTAAGCTAACATTGAACGGGACAGCTCAAAAAACAGTCTGCATAACAAATTCTTGAACCAGATTGAGCTTGATAGCATTAACTCCCTTCATAGCATGGGCAACTCACAGCTAAAAAGTTATATACACAATGTTTCGTAATTCCTATTAAACACTTCTAGAGGTTGTAGAGCGCACGTATTAACTGAAGTTTTGATGAGAAATCCATGTGCTACCATGTACCATTGCAATGCTACAAGGAAGACACTAACAAAAATTAATAATGTAACATAGCAACCGAGCAACAGATGAACTTAATTTCTTGCACAGAAATAGTTGGAGGGCTGAAAGGAGATATTAGCCACTTTTTATAGCGAAAAAATATCTCAAAAAATTTACAAACAAAAACAATAAAACTAAACATCATGTTATTTCAGCTTCTTGTTTTAATATTTTGACAACTGAATTTTATATAAGGTAAAGAAGATTAGAAAAAAAAATATATATTTACCATTAACAAAAATGTGTAAATAAATCTAGAGGAACTCATTTTTTCAAAATAGAATTTTTTTTTTTGACAATTCTTAACGAAATATTATCGAAAAATTAGGAATAATAAATAAAAAAAGTCTTGTTACAATTTGTTGTAGTAAAAAAGCAAATGCTATTCTCAAGCAATCTCGTCATAATATAAAAAAAATAGATGCAATAAAAAAACAATAAAGATAAAACAAGAATTAGAAATTTTAAAACATAAAAAATGAAATTTAATTAGTTAACAAAAACTATATATATACAAGGAGAATATAAAAAAACTATTTTAATAAGAAGATAAAATAAAAAAAGCAGAGGAAGTGTTAATCAGCTATTTTACAAAACAGTGAATAATTTCGAAACAACTGGTGTATTTAAATTATTTGCTTTTGTTGGAAATGATAAAATTAAATTTTTTTATGTTGGAGTTCTTAGAGAAATGGATGTATAAAACTTGTTTAAGATAAAGGAAAACTTAAACCAGAAGGAATAATGTATATTCCTGACACCATTATTAGACGAGTATTTAGAAATATTTTACTATACAAAGGATAAATTATTAATAGAAATAAACACTAATGGAATAACAACTTACATGGGGCATTATTTTCCATTAGTAAAATACTTTGGTTTATTAGGTGTTTGTAAAGAAAAAGACGATTAATTATTAAATGTCAACGATGAATAACGGATTGATATTTAAATAAGTCAGCTTTATTTTTTATATAAAATTTATTAGAAAACCGATCGATTTTTATATAATATTTATATATTTACCTTTACAACTTTGAATTATTTCCAGGGAAATATTGCTTATGAGTTCACTTTCCTCTATGTGTGTCTATGTGTGATTGTATGTTTGTTTTTTTTTCCCCCATAATCTTTGAAACCCAGGANGAAACCCAGTAACAGAATTTCACCAAACTCGGTACACATAGGTGCCATGTGAAGTGAAGAGATTTAGTCGGCTCTTAAAAGCGAGATCTTTAACCGATGAGGAGGTTTGAGGTGAGTATGGAGCGCGGTGGAATAAAATGGGAAACGGGAGATTCCTGAGAAAACCCGCTGATCAACGGCTTCGCCCGGCACGATTCCCACATGCGAAAATCCAGTGACCCGACCGGAGCTTAAACCCGGTTCGCTTTGGTGGGAGGTTAGCAGGCTTACCACTCAGCCACCGTGGCCCCATAGGGGCTATGTCATGTATATCAGCAGGCATTTTACCGATTTAAACCAAATTCGCAGCGTTTACAGTACATCGTGTGAGCATTGAATTTAACACACTATATTGTAAGATAGAACCAAATGAACAATTGTATCTTGTAAGTCGTGTTTCGGAAACTACACAAACGGTGTCTACCATATTTGTCATGCATGTAATACTTTCATAGGCCATGCAAACACAAGTGATTTAAAAGAATATGGAAATTGTTTTCACATTGGCTGTTATATAAATATTTTAGGCTAATTTGTTGTGTTTACCACACTCTTTGACCAATTTCGACCTAACTTTGTATGGTTAAAGTGTCTATTTTATGCATCAAAAGTTCCAACAAAAAGCTTTTTCTGTCCCCCGTTTTGTAAAATACCGCCACATAGATATAAATTTTCTATTTTACATATCAAGATACAATTAATTGTCTCATACTAAATTTGGCAAGCAAAAAGTACTGTGGCAAGCCATGTGCCATGAATAGGTTTTATAAATATCTTGCAGTTATTTTAGAAATGATAGCCATATAAATATTTTAGCTAAATATGTATGCTGTAGGATCTATTTAAAAAATCAAAATTGTCCTCGCAGAGACATTTTTGTCAAAAATTTTCTTAGATTGGGCCACATGAATAAAATGTTTTTATGTGATATTTTCCAATACAATAAACATTATTTTCCTAATTTTGGGAAACAAATTTTACTACGGCAATTAACGTAAACCGATAGTTTAAAATTGGGTTACACTATTATTTTCAAAATGAGTGCGATGAGTAATATTTTAGCTAAGTACGCAATATATATACAAAAGCATGTTACAAATTTCAACTTAATTTTGTATCCTTACAATATATATTACAATAATCAAATGTGTCTGAACAGAGATGCTTTTATGTGCCATTTTATAAGATACTGTTTTTTTTGTCATATCTTGGGATACAATCAAACTATGCCTGCCAAATTTGGCAAATTAGTAATACTATGGCAGACAATTAAAATGGCATGATTTAAGTTAGTCAGATGCTTATATAGAAATGGCAGGGTCATATAAATACTTATATTATCACTATATATATATATACAAAAGCACGTTAAAAATTTCAACATAACTTTCTATGATGGCAGTATGTATAAATCTTTATAACTATTAAATGTGTATTTGTGGATTCTCTTTCGTCCGAATTTTGTAAGATAGTATTATATGGAAAAAATTAAGTATTTATGCCATATATAGGGAAACAATCTACAGATAACTTCTAAGTTTGGCAAACATAGTAATATAATGGCAGATCATGTAAACTGGTATGGTTTCAGGGACGACATTCTAGTTTCAAAATTCTTGCGATTTGAACATTTCAGCTTGATATGCTATATTAACGAAACAATGTGACGAATATCAGACACTTATTTTCCGAATAGGAAATATATTACAATTTTTAGCATTGTAAGCTATGTCTAAGAAACCATGTCACACACAGTATTTCAACTTACTTAACTTTGTATGCTGGCAATATGCAGGCTGTTCGGAAACTCACCCAAAATATTTCGCTAGGACATTCCTTGTAGAAAATTAGGTATACATTTGCAATACATCTTAAAGCACAGCTCAAATGCTAAGGTAAATATCCATTCTTAAAAAGAGAGTTAAGAAATGAAACTTTCGCAAAATATCAGAAACGGCGTTGAATTACACTATGATACTTTGGTTAATGTTTCGTGTTATCGAGATTATCAACATTTAAAAAGCTGGATTTAATATCTTCCAGCTTCATAAAAATAATAGGGGTGGCCTCTATCTAATTGCATACAATTTGTTTACCTTCACGTTTTATGGAATTTTTGTGCTGACCTTTTGAACAGTACGTCCTTCTTAACAAAAAAGACCCTCTTATTGCAAGCGCCTAGGACAGCCGTTTCCTTTAAAATGGCTCAAAAATATTTCAACTGTGCCGATACAATGCCTGACGTGTAGGCAATACAACACTTACATAGGTAAACTCCTCGTAAACAACCGATATCGGGCCGTCTAATGTTAAGTGAACATAAGTGGGGAATGTAGATACTAATGTGACACAATTGTGTATTCGGCATATGCATTAACGTGATTTGTAGCTATCGTCTCGTTTAAACAGCATAAATGTCCAAATGGGTCAGCAAGTACACAACAACTACATTAATTATTATTATAGTCATTGTGACTGTTTCCCTTATGCGCTTTGTCAACTACGACAAACGTCTCATCATGAGGAGTCTCGCGGTATTGGTATTTCTGCTGATACAAATGACGTGCCAGACCAATGCAGCCTGCCACACCGTACAGCAAATGCGCGTTGACTAATTTCTCCCACGTTAACCTCGACATGCTGTCTACAATGCAGCCCTACACACATGTAAGCCTGGCACATACCGTCTATCCCGTTTCACTTGTGCTGGCAGATAACCAAAAAGACTGCGATCCAAAGTTGCCACTGTTTCTCCTTGCTTACCATACGGTATTTCACGAGTCTACAAGGGTAATTAATACTTTCAAGGATATTGTTTGGAAGACAGTTAGGCATCCCTAGTAACCTGCCATTTGATCGACCGATAGGCAGTATGTCAGCGAATTACTATTCAGTATTCATGAAGCAATGCACAACTCATTTTAATTTTAATTTCCTTAAATAATAGCTGTCGATAAAGTGTCGCTAATTTGACAACTGTTTATTTATTGGTGTTTTATATGTATTTACACAATACACATGATACACATTCACACTACTGATAACTGTTATTGAATACTTTCATTTCTTTGCGTTAAAGTAAATGATTTTGAAAAAGTAGAATAAACATATATTTTCGGATGAGATGTTTTATTTGTAATGTTTTAGAAGAATTCTTAATTGTTAGTTTGTGTGTGCTATTCCGGTATTAATGTCTGATTTTTCAACAAAATCTTTTAATACGAAATATCATCTTAAAACTACTAACCCAACAAAACTGTATGAGTGTTAAAATGTTGTTAACTGCTCTTACCTGACACCGTCATTTCCAGGTATTCCATCTCGGCTATAGCCTCGTACGTCACTTCAGAGTTGTGTTTGTCGAGAACTGTCTGTATCTCTCTTCGTAACTTGTCTTGAATGGTAGGGTTCAAAGCCAACTCGTAAAGTGAAAATGATATGACGGACGACGAAGTTTCGTATCCAGCCGCTATGAATATGAGGGCTTGAGCTACAAAGTCATCGTCCTCTAGTTCTGTAAAATATTTGTAATTAAAAGTTACTGCAATACTTCCAATTATCACTAACACCACAATTTTTATCAACATCCCATGGCTTGTCTCCGGTTGAAGAAATGCATAGCTTTGACCAATAATTTATAATAATTTATTTTCTACATCAAATCGATAGAAGATTATTTGTATATTTCCGTTGAAAAAATGCAACAAAACAATTTTAAATTATTTATGTCGTGGGCAATTTTGTAAATGCTATATACCAAATCAATGAGACGTTATAGGGAAAGATATATATAATTACAGCTAAAATACTTATTCTTTTTAATGTGAAAATACGAGCTTTATCAAAATAATCACCATCACATTAAACAAGGTTTATAAAACATATACAATTGTAATTAATATTTTAATACTTACTGGAGTTTACTTTGTCGTTTCTGATGTTTTTGATCTCATTGTATCTATTATCTTGCTTTATTTCTTCTAAATCATTTGCATCTTCAGCTTGGACTTCGCCCTCATTCTTCATCGTCATCAATATATCCACAAAGTCTTTACAGACTACTTTGTTCTTCTTTCGATAGTCAACAACATCCCAGAATGTCTTGCGGGCGTAGGTGTCGACTGTTTCGTCATAAAGCTTTACCCCCAACAGATTTATCAGCCATGGCGCAAACATAAAGAGGACGGAGTAAAATTGCTGAACTTTTGTTTGTACGAATAACTTCCTCATAGTTGTTAGGAATTCACTATTAGGATCTGCTAGGGCGTTGGCATTTACTCCGAAAGCGCACGATGCTATGACGTCTATGGAGTACCTGGCCACTGTGTCCTTCACATCACACATTCCTGACAAAAATAAATAAATAATTTTTAGAATGATAAGCACCAAATAAAAGTGTTGATAAGATTGAGGAAAATTACATGTTTTTAAAGAAACATCACATAAGAAATAAATCTGAATTTTAATTTTAATAAGTTAAATGTGGTAATTGTAAATGGCATGAGGTCATTGAAGTTAAACACTTAATTTCATTTTTCTAAAATCTGGTTCATTTTTACAGACATATTTTTTCTTTGACAATTAGGCTGTACTTTATACATGAATTTAAAAGAGCACATACTATTTACATAGCATTAAATATGTTTCGTAATAAGAGTATGAGACATCGAGTGTTTACGCATCACGCTTACCCTATAACTTAAATTTGTTTAAAATCACATTGTTTAACACTCTGTTAGTTATGGATTTGTTGGGTGGATCCTGATACATATTATGGATAAGCAGGGGGGAAGTTCACCTAATTTATACGTACTCATACGTACGTGTTTTATACGTGAATATGTAGTAGAGACGTGAGCGGGTGTATAATAAGCGAGTCGTTAATCTATGCTTAACCGACGTGATCGCAATCCTTAGAACAAATAACTACGGCAACATATTTACGATATAATGCTTAAAGTGATTTATGAAAGTTATAAAAGCCCTGGAACGTTGCGATCAGAAATGTGTTATGCAGCGATAAACTGGAATCTACTTGCGATTAAGCAATGAAAATTGGAATACAGGAAAAAATTTACAAGGCTGATGACTACACTAAACAGCATTACGGAGAGTTAATCCCTTCATAAATTAAGTAGTGGTTGACACCTTCCAATTATTTAGTAATTTGTAACCCTGCGATTGAAGAAATGTTACATGCCATGTTAGTATTAAGCATAAAAAAGCATTAAAAAAGTTGCTTAGGTAGTACCCGCTAATCCAGACCGTTAAAGCAGAAATCACATGTTTAGCTGGACGGTAGGTTAATGGTTGCCTGGGAGGTAGGCAGACTTAAATTTTTTTCCAAAAACACCAACTGACAACCGGGTTAATGTTTTTTTCCTAATGCATGTAAATGTCACCATAGTAAATAGTGTTAGTGTAGGGAGACCAAAAAACACTGACACCGGTTCCGAGTATCAGTGACTTTTTTCAGAATACGAAGAGTATAGATACGATCGAAGTGTGAGCCACCCATCTCCATACATGGACGAATGCGATACTCATATGAAGGGCACACATCCTACAACATTCAGGGGTTATCCTTTACAGTACGGCATTCATTTTGAATACATTGCCAGAGATCCTCCACATTGTCCACGTCAGTTACATACACCTGGGCCTTCAAGTGACCTCAAAAGTAGAAGTAGAGTTTAGGTTCGGTAACCTGGATGGCCAATCCACTGGCCCACCTCGACCAATCCATCCCGCTGGGTACCGCGCATCTATATTCTGCATTGCTGTGCGACTGAAGTGTGATGGTGCACCATCGTGCATGAACCACATGCCTTCTCGTGGATCCAATGGTACATCTTCAAGTAGCTGTGGCAAGTCGTCTTCCAAACGCCCATGAACTGAGGGGAATGCACGTCTAACTGGTAAATGTCGAGCTGGAAACTTTTTGGCCTATCGACGACGTGCAGGTGCTGCATTACACATAATTGCACCATACATGAGATGCATGCCCGTCAGTTCATTACTACACTCCATCACACACCTTGTGAACAACTGTCTACTGTGTAATCTACCAACGCAATGCTAGCAGGCAGGCAACCTCATCGCCACTTGGTACGACAACAAGAACCAATGCAATGGAACACTTTACCGCAATAACTTCTCAGCGGTCCAATCTGATATAGCTATTGCCTTAGGACAGGGACATTAACCAGGATATCAGTTTTACACGTATTGCACGACAGTGGTACAGGGCCCACCGCCCAGGCAACCAATAGTATGGTTTCCAACCTGACATGTGCTTCCTAAGGAAACGGTAGGTAATAGCGAGTACTACTAAGGGGGATCTTTTTTATTGTTTATTAATGCTAATTACTAACATGCCATGTAAAATTGCTTCACGCGCAGGTTTACAAAGTTTTAAGCAGTTGGAGGGTGACAGCCCCTATTTAATTTATTAATGGTGAACTCTCCGTAATACGGTTTTGTGTGGTCATATGCCATGTAAATTTTAGCCTGTATGCGAATTTTCGTTGCTTAATCACACTTGGTATCCAATTTATTGTTGCATAACACATTTCCAATCGCAAATTTACAGGGTTTCTACCACCCTAAGAAATCACTACTTTAAGCCCTGAAGAATATATGTTTCCCTTCCTTAGTACTCCTCTCACGAAGGGTTAGCATATATTAACGTCTTACAATATATACACACACATATATAGACACTCACATGCGTGATGTTTTTAATGAACAGTTTACGATTACAAAATTATGGTAATAAAGTAAATTTAATCAAAATATAAAACTAAATTTACAAAATCTATGCATACACATTTCTGCACGTTATATCCATCATTCTTTATGGACAGTTTGAAAATTAAAAAAAAGTTACGAAGTTAAATTAGAACAGAAAACCTTACAATTTGATAGCATGCGATAATGAATGCCTGTGCTTCTTGAAGAAAAATTACAGAAAGTCAAATACAATTATAACTCGGCTCTGTTTCACATCTCATGCTGACTGCTTCAAATAAAAATTGTACATATGCAAATGGAAATTTACATAATTGATATTAATAAGAATGCTATTGACTAAACAGTGACTAAATTTTTGACATACTTTCTCTGTTGACAACGTATTTTACTTTCAGGTAGAATTACTAACGAATAAATATTCTGTTCAATGTAACAACCAATATAGCTCTACATTACTGATGTTTGGATATCAAGAAATGTTTTAGATTTGTCCCTTTATAGTTCTGCGCATTTCCGCATTGTCACAATGCCGTTATGAGAGATGGCTACTTATACTGCTAAATACAAACTCCGTCAACAGCACAAGACGATACTAACCTGGGCACTGACAACGTACGTCACAAGCTACGCGAAGGAGGGAAAAAGAAAGTGGCTACCTGCGCATAGTCTCATGTCCTTTACCGCCATGTCGAAAGTACCACTACAGAGGAAGAACTGAGACTCAAATAAAATAACTGCTATATAACTACAAATATTGCTCTGCGGACTAATGAGACGCCTGTGGTTTTGTATTGGGGCGTGCAGGGTAGAAAATATCAGTCATTCACAGCGACAGTTACCAATGTTTCCTGTCTTAATGCATTGTTCACGGCCAAGAGCACAAATGTTTGTTGTGCATTTTAGTAATAGCTGGATTCTGGCCAATTTTCTGAGCCTAGTTGGCAAGGTGTAGCTAGTGGTTCGCTTTCTGAATAGCGCAGATATTTAATTGCATGAAGTTTAATATAGTGTAATATAAAACCATTAGAGGTTTTCTAAATTAATTACTTTGGACAAAGGACGTTAAGATTTTTGGAATTCAATTCTATTCATAATTCAACAACACTACGAAACTCGTACGAAAAAAAGTGAACTAGTTGAAGATGTTTTAAAAAAATCATGGGTTATTCTATGTAGAATGCTTTTCAATTCGTAAATAATGAATAAACTATGAAAACTGGCACAGTCTGCATTAAAATTAAGTAATACAATTTATTTACACCATTTTAATTGAGACATAAACATGATGTTAGAGTATATTCGAATGTAAGTTGTCTCGATGGAAGTAATACAAGTAAAGCAGTCTTGCTTATCCAGAATGTGTGACTCATAGAAAAATACAAAAATATTCTGACTAGAGAAAATTGTATTACCACATGAAGTATTCATTGAAATATTTTCCTCTCAACTAATGGTTACATGCGCACTTAGGTGTGAGCAAAATACTAAAGTGATATACAACAATTATCAAACAACTTACTTGTTTTAAAACCTAGCGAGCTGGTGCAGTAGTCAAGTATAGGACTTGTATTCGTGAGTAACAAAGGACTGAATCTCATGTGTTAGATTATAGTTTCCCTGAAATAACGTCATCACCCATGGCCACATTCTTCTCTAATTCTCTTGAAAGGTTTTACTGTTTTATTTCTCCGTCACTAAAGCTCTTGGCTTCTACGAGAAGTTAAGCAATAAAAGTATCTTGAACTTGTCTCAGCTAACGATTACATGCCTTCTATACAATATACACAAACATCAGTGCTCAGTCTTGGAAACAGCATATGTCACGAAGTACGTGTAACATCTGACTAGCAATTGCAACTAAACAAATGAGAAAGTAGTGTCTATGCAGCTTTAGTTACTTCAGCTAAGGGAGATGGATGTACTTGGGGTACATGAGGGCTCGTACCTGCTAGATTGTTCAGTTCTTGGTGGCAAGAAAAACCTCTTAACACCGCTGACACCACAAATCCTACTAACAATCATCATTCTGCATTTTCCATGCTAGCGTTGATTGAAAATTATTGGAAGGTGATAATTATATTTGCTTTAATTCACTTAGTTCATTTAAGTGTAATGTATTTATAAAAACAACAAAGAAGGTAACCCTTTTTTTAAATGAAATAGCGCAAGAAGGGGAACGAGGCAAGAAACCCCTTCCCCCATTCAACACGGCACAAACACCAAATTCACCACTGTACAGGTTGTGTAGTGAATCCATAAAATTATTTTTATTTACCTTATACTCTACATTCAAAGTGCTCTCTGAAATAGATGTACATTACCTTTTGCCATCTCCTTTTCAATGCAGGGCAGTAAGTGCTCCCCGCACTGGTTCATAAGATAAAACATCTTCTTTATCTTGCCAGACGTAAATGTGGGCGTGAGTTTGATTCTCATGTCTCTCCATTTTTTGCCTTTCAGAAATAACAAATTTCTGGACATCAAAGAAGTGTTCTTTTCCGGAGTTTCGATGGATCTCTCCAGGAAAGAATGAGCATCTTTCACCAAGACATCCCGCACTACATCAAGGTCACGGACCAACAGGATGGGCTTTTTTAAGGCGAATAATCCCACGACCTTGTGACTGGGGTTGTCGTCGTACACTCTCTTGAAGCACACTCCAAGGTGCTCCCTCTGCATGACCACATCACCGATGTTCCCCAAGAGTGACGTAGGCTGTATATAGTCGACACCTCTTCTCTTCCAGTATTTGTAGGCGTTGGTGAAGTACAGATACACAGCAACCAAGCATGTCGCAATAGCGACTACGATGTCAGCTGCTACATAGCTGAATATAACTGCCATTGTGGTCAGTTATATTTATTACAGTGCCTGCAAGCAAAAATAGAATAAATATATAACTTACTAAATTTGGAAATGCAACATAAATAAACAAATAGCAAAATTATTCTGTTGTTAATTGCACAAACATTTAGTCATATAAATAAATATGATAATTTATTTTCACCACGCACTATTGAATTTGCCTAAAGACAAATAAAAAATGCTTCTTACAAATTATAAATACAAACTCCCATGTTATTTTGTGACATTTGGAAGACATTTTATGGTAGAATAGTTAGAAAGCGAGAGTCTGTAGTGCAGAACAGTTCAGTAGTACATTGTTACTTTTAATCGTATTCAGATGATTTAATAAATTTAGCTATAACCTAAGTAGTTTCTTAAATTGTGTAATATACCTGTGGAACTTAAATGGTCACGTTATGCACATTTTTTTCAAATGATCTTACTATATTACAAGGCTTCATTCACATGAAGCTTAAGTAATTATGTTGTCAGTGCAATTAGTATTATCTATATTTGTGAGCTTCCCTCAATAGCGATGCAGCTTGGTATTTACATGATATATTACAATGGAACGCAAAGTGTTAGTACTATCGCTTCCATTTAAAACAACTTAAGAAGTTCAACGCCAGTGTACACAAGCAGGTAATTTTTATAATCGTCATGATTTTCAGGATGTTATTTTCTTTAAAAAAAATATTGGGAAGAGGTGAAAGCGTTTGACAGCGTTTACAATTCTCAACGTATGGATAATCAATGCCATGCAAAAGAGACAGCTTCCTTATAAATCTATGCCTACACACCCAACAGTTAGTTTTTGAACAAACATAACTTCTTGCAACACCTTTCATTGTTTCTCTTCCTCAGACTGACTACTTGTAACTGTGGATATATCGGGGCAAATCGGTGAAATAATAAAAATTTAGAGTTTCTTTGACTATCAATATATTATAGCAACATTAGATATTTAGAAGATAAAGCAGAATAGTAAAAATTCTGTATCTAAGCAGATAGATAACTTAAATATAAACTAATTATGAATCGATCACAACACACAAAACGGAACTTACGAGCGAAGTATTTTCCCATTAAAGATTATTACGTCGGCAATGGGTACAAGAAGTGGTGAGATATTTAATTTAAGTTAAGCTTTATCTATATATTAATATGTATATATTAAAAAAAATAATTTTCTCAGTGCCTGTGTAGTTATGTTCGGCCAGAAATGTATGTCCTAAACTCCTCAAAATTGGTTTTATCTTCAGGACATTCTCAATGGCCGTTCTCTCTATGGCGAGGAGGTTGGCTGGCGATGATTCGCTCCTAGTACCTGATATAACCTATGCTATCAGTACCCAGTTACGCAGTGGTTCATGGCCCTGTGTAATCAGGAGGTCCTGTCGTCTTGTCGTCTTGAGTCTATGTATAATCACAGGGTTGCCTAAATTAGTAACTTTTATCTTAGTGCAGTTTGCTTTAAACATTATAACCATACATATCACATTTTTTTTGTGCATGACATCTGTTTTATCGTTGAAATACAACACACACACTTCAAATATTTTCGTGAAGCTCGGTGAAGTAGTGTAAAGAATTAGACATATTTCTCCGTAAATTCAGGGACGTTTGATGTACGGCATTTATATATATTACATACATGCAGGGAAATATTTGCGTAACTTAAAAAAACTTACTCGTGGTCATTAACACAAAGTTCGAAGGCAAGTATTACATGAATGTGAAATTTGACGAGAGCCTTTTGAGCAGTTGCTGAGATATCGCTAAAGTAGTTAATTTACTTTACTTAATTTTTCTGGTCATGACGTCTTAAAAAATGTTTGATAAAAGAAGTAACTTATTACTATACTCACTACGTGCAATAAGTACTGTCGGAATAGCAAGTATTTTAAAATGGAACAATGATTCGGTATGTATTACATTCTACCCTAAACGGTCATACTGTAAAAAATTGCAAAAAAATTTTTTGTATTTAAAAATAATATGGGTATTTTTAGAGTGGCTTGACATGTAATTTATTTGCCAAAATATCCGGCAATCGGTTGTGTAATTCTCTAGATATGGTACCATATCATTATGTTTTAGAGAAAACCGTCAGCAAACTTAAAGGACCAATGAGAACACGAGTCTCTGAGTTTAATTCTAACAGTGTAGACTGTAAACGTACCAATTTTAGTTTATATCCGTTGAAAGCCTTCTGAGGCATGACTTTGTACTTAAAAATTAAAATACTTCCGTAATTAAATGAGCATTCAGTATTTTCGAAAAGCGTAAAAGCTGAGTGTCTTCACTAAGTATACTAAATTTACCGAGTCTAGTAAAAACAAATGTTTGGATTCGAATATTTTTAGGGAGAGGGGGCCCCACTCTCGCGAGTTTACTGACTCATATAAATACACAGGCTTACAGACGGAATGCGATTTGGAAGAATAGCTTCACAATCGTAAAATAAGTTAAAAATGACTTTAAGAATGAAAATCTGTTATCACTTAGCAATACATGATTTACACAATATTAAGAGCAATCAAATAAAAAAGTTGGTTTTTCAGAAAAAAATATCTTATCATAGTGTAACAAATTTTATTTAATTTTATTTAATTTAATTTTATGCATGACTTTAAATATAAAACATACTTAAAACAGTAGTTGAAATGTAATGCAAGTCCAAAATAAAGACAAATGTAACTGTTTAATTTGGAATTTTACATTTGTCATGTGCTGTGTCAACTTCTGTGTGATGTATTTTACAATACTTCTAAGTTAGCAATATTCTTTACCATTTTAGAGGATGACACAAAAACAATCCAGCTGAGGAGTGAGTTTACACGTGAGCACGCAAAATAATAATTACCGTGGGAGAAACAGTCCTGCCCCAAATCAACTCCTGTGGTTTTGAGAGTTTGCCCCAGCCACTTAGTTATCGTCATCACGAATCACACTTTCGGGATAAACTGCAGTTTCTTGAATCCAAAAGGGAGGTAATTGGGTATCAGTGGAATATGCGGCACACGCACTGTTTTGCTCTTAGCCTCACAGTTAAAATAGTGGCATTCACTACATATCGAAGTAGAGCTTTGATTTGTACGCTGGTACCGTTGCAGAGTTTCGGTGGCTTCCAATTTCTGAGCACCATAACAAGTGTGCCCACACGCAGTATAAGTCTATGGTATGGGAGACTCAGTCGATTTAGATTTTCCAATTATTCCACTAGGTAATGAACAACTTCGACTTTATTTACCACTGTGTCTATTGAATTTTATACAATTTCTTCCTTTTCGAATAATTTCAGAAACACGTGATAGATGACCGCTGCTTGGTGGTTTTTTGGGCAAGAATGATTCTTTTACACAACCATACTATAGGCTTGTCCAGTGTATAGGCAACATCAATATGAATTCTTTCTATTGGCACCTGCAGTATAGTCACTTTAGTGCACACATTTTCGGGATAGCTGTCATGCCGTCTGTTTCAGTATAATAATAGTTTCCTAGTTTGAGCAGGACTAAAAATTGACGAACAGACTCTTCAGCTCTAATGTGAACTCTCGTAAATTTGGCAAGTTTTAGCACATCAACCGAGGGCCAAAAAAAAATCTCTTAAGGCAGGCCTTGATTTCATCGGCACGCGTACCTCTCGGCATCACTTATACAGTTTGGTGAAAATCTCCAGAAAAAGACACTGCCACACAGGCGCCCATTAATTTTGTTACTCCTTGTGTCCTGCAGAGTCCAATTCAAAGCTTATATGCCTCTATAGTGCGACATACCTATGATTTTAGTGTTTTTTAATATTTGGGAAGATTACTCTGTTTCGAAATCTTGCATATGAGAGTCTACATTTGCCAGGTAAAAAGGCAACTTTAGGACGGTGGGTGCAGTCCAAACTCCTTCCAGCAGCGTAGCAGCAATCTCAGAAGACGCGACAACTAAGGCGATGCAGTGAGTACTCCTTAATTTTGCCAAGAGAATGTTGGTGTTGTAGGTTTTACCTGTGCCACCTCGTGCATCTAAGAATACAATTTGTCCCTCATTTGCTTTACACTGGTGTTTATTTCCTATTACACTGATCTCTGCTTTGTTAGTGAGTTCTAATTGTTACTTACCAACCTCTCTAAGGATAGTACAAAGTAGTTAGTTTCCCTCGTGTATTCTCTGTTTTCGTAAGGTTGTAGCCTGCTTGAATGTGACAAGCCATACTCCTTTAGATAACGTATACCTAATGCTCAGGCCGCTTTCTCAATTTCTGTTACGCAATTATTGAACACATCATCTCTTAAGTGGTCTACATTGCCTTCTGACTGTCTCCCAATCTGACAGATATAGTTTTCGGATAGATATTCTTTGAATTTGTTCCTTATACTTAATGGATTTGGAACTTGAAAAAACACCATTATTATTGTGCAAAGAATCATAAACGGCAATAGACAAAGCGCGGCGTCTTCAAATGCTGAGTGCTAGTGATAATTGTTTTCAAGCAAACCTAAACTCTTGCGAGCAGATTGGAATGTAGAGTGTACCACGACATTTAATGCTCTTTATGCTTCAAATGATGTTGGGCCCTGGACTGTTTGGAAAAAACCATACGGGTATGGTAGCACTCCGTATTGTTCGGGTGTATCGTCTATATGCTACCTAGAGCGTGTTATTACCAGATACCTCACAATCCATCGACATCCACTCCTATTTTCTTCCTTTTGAATCTACAATTGTTCCAAACATAGTACGCCGCTACCTCGGGGTATAACAGGTTTTCGCAAAGTTATTTACTTGACATAATTCGAAAAATGACAGAAAGGTCTTTTTGGTGTACTGATAACGTAATTGGCGAGGTTTTGTTTATTAAGATATGCCCTTTGACAATTTTCTAAACGAACAGAGAGGTGGAATGCAATGGGGAAGCGCTCATGAATCAGAAACCCAAGAACCTGCTACATTGCCTCTTTCTACTCTCGTTTATTTAAAATTCTTTTTTTTTAATTCTTTACAGCAAATGTAGCATCCTCAAACCCCTTATTTACAAATTTTCAAACATATTTGGTCGATTTAACTGACTTACATTATACGACATTGATGTGAGAGCTAAACATTCTTGAAAGGACAGTATTATAAGGAACCACCAACCGGTTGTCAAGATCTAACACATTATGTTTACAGTAAAGCCGCCTTCGTCTAGGGAACGTCTTCTGGACTGTGGCTAGCCGCAGTCACCAGTCTGTGTCTCGCTGTGTAGAAGCCTGGGCTGCATTTTACTGCAAGTGTTATCTCTCATGCAAAGCATTTTATAATTGATTCTTCCACAAGAGCCATTTATCAAGTTAGATTCCAGTATTTCAAAAATCTTAAAGTCAAGTTCGGGTATTGGGTATCTCCACACTAATAACTCTGCCAATAATGCCCGGAAAAATACGATGTAGTGGGCATAGTAGGGCATGAATTAGCAGAAAATATCGTTTCTGTTTTTCTAATAAATACCTATATAATCGTACATACACGAATATTTTCCTCTTGGACAATATATCAATCATCTTTTTAATTTTGACATGGAACATCATAGCCATTACATCCTGGCGATCGTGTGACTGAAACTAAAAGCGTTTTTTTTTAGATGTCTTCCTACCGAGGGTTGTAAATAGTTGTAGCATCGATTGGCTTATTAAAATCAACTGTAAGTTTCAGATTAGTTCGATCCTTTACAATAGAGGTTTTTCTGTAAGAACAATCAACAATATACAATGGTCTCTTAAAAACAAATGCAACAGGGTTATAATATAGTTCATTGCTACGGTAAGGAGTATCTAGCTTTGTCTTTGAATTTCTAAAATCATTTTAGGCAATGTACATATTATCTAAAATTTTATCCTCGATATCAAGGTTCCAGTTTTCTTTAGGGAACACCTCATTCCTTCCATTCTTAATAAAAATATTTTAAACATGACAATGGTAAAAAATTGAACCATGTTTGTCTTGATCAGTATATTCTTTTCTGTTTAGCTGAAAGCCAACAATGAAAAAGTCAGGCATATCGAATTGGATTGAATTGAACCGATCCTTTATATCAAAGTTGAATGAGTTTGCACCAGTAGGTACAGGTTTTTTTAAGACATTGCCAATAATTGAATCCTATGGGAATTTTTTGTAGTTTGTGTGGTTTTACTTCAATTTAGTCTCTATATTTAGGCTCGTATTCAACAAATGGCCACACTATTTCCATTTTCTCAATTAAAATTTTGCCAGCATCTGGGATAATATCAGGAGATCCATCTGCTTGTGATTTAGGCCTTATATAAATAGAAACATCATCATGAGAATTTCGAATGAATGTAATCTTGTACCCTTTCCAGAATATTTCATTACCATCGCTCATAAACCCAAATAAATATTTTTTTTTAATGGATAGACAAGTTCATTATATCCATCTGCCTAAAAATATTTGCCTTTTTCTACCCCTGCTAGTTGCAAGTACGATGATTCCGATTCTGAGCCAATCAATGCATGCATCATAGTCGAAGTGATGCCAGGATTGTCAATACTTTCAATTATATTGCCATGCTTAGAGATCTCTACTCTTGAGAACTGGAATGGGAAGAAATTCTCACAAAGGTCAATAGTGGAAGTTTTTTCATAACCCGCATTTGTATCTCTTTTTTGGTTAGCTTATACTGTTGGTACACATAAGCCTCATTCGGATGTGTAAATGCATCGCCAACAGGAATATCAAACTCAATGCGCTTGTTTTATTAATTAAATTGTTTTTTGTCTGGTCGTTTAGTGGAAACGTCTGACGTTCATAGCTTAATTTTTTGCATAGTCATTTAATATATAGAAAAATAAATTAATTTTTTTAAACAACTACTTTTTTCTTATCAACCCAAGAATTATGACTACTGTCAAAAACCCCATTTAACAAGCAGCTTATTTCCTTTCCTTTGTAAAACTTTCTCTACTAATTAGTCTTGATCATACTGCGTCTTAAGTAGCTCTGGTTCATAAAAGATATATTGATGGATTCACTTTTCAAATCTTTTATACTGTATGTTATGGGGTGCGTGTACAATACTTCACATACCTTAAATACTTCAGTGGACCAGTTTGGTGTATACCCCTTTTCAAACAGGCCTTTACTTTTACTTATACGGACTTTATCTCCTATAGCAAACCGTGCTTTAGCCATTTTTCTTTCTCCACCATACATGTTGATTAGAATAGACCTTTCATTCTTAGCACTTACATTGGCAGGTTTCATCCTGATTGTGCTGTGAACAGTGTTGTTGTATTCACTTATTAATTTAGGCAATATATCCACCCATTTATAGCTTCCCTGCACAGTAAATATCTTCCACATTTTCTCCTTCAATGTTCTATTAAATCTTTCTACGACACTGGCTTTCTTTCCGCTGTATGTTGAATAGTGTGTTATGTTGTTATTGACCATTAACGTCTTAAATGATTTATTGTTATTTTCTTTCCCTTCGTTTGTTTGTAAATGCATAGGACTGCGGCCATTCAAAATAGTTTTAAATTCTAAAGTAACATTTTCACCTGTTTTATCTTTGACAGGTATTGTCCATACATACTTCGAAAAAACATCAATAACAGTCAACATATACTTAAATCCCTTGTTAAATATGTGTATACCTTTTAATGACCCAGAGTCCATTCAACCAAGTCAACTTGACAGAGATCGTCGATGCAAAAAATAGAACAGCCCTCCTGGGGAATTTTTTTCGCATTGGTTTATGAATATCATTGGCAATATCGTCTTTTATACCCCCACCAGTGAACTTTGACTTATTTGTACCACGAAATCTACAAACACATTTAATACTTGCATTATTTGTAAGTTCATATGAAACCTTATCACTTAGTGTATGCTTCCTACATTTGAGACAGTACGCATTTAAGTAATCAATATTAATTTAATATATATAATAAATGATTACCAAAGAACAAGCTAAATTAAATATAGTGAGGCGAAAACCACTAATTGTAAAGTTTAAGACTTCCGGAAACTACATGAAGATGAGTATGATAAAAATAAAAGACAGGAGCAACCTTTGATAGATGCGATAGAGGACTTAGGACAAAAAATTGAGCACGTAACAAACGAAAATAAGAACCTAATCAAGGAACTTGTTCCATTTGCTGTAAAGAATTTGGACTACCCACGAACGCCTACGGAAACTTCATTTGAGAGGAAACTGTTTGGTAAAGCAGACACTGGTGACGATGACGTTGAACGCTAAGACTATGACGCTGAGGCGTTGGAGCGTGTGAAAAACGATATTGCACCGTTAACTAACTATAGAACAACATTTATTGGAGAGAAAGTGATTTAATTTTTAAATAACTGCGATGACCATGTTTTGGCACTAAGGCCTGAAGGAAGCAAAAGGTATATTGGCGATAGCGATGTTATATTCAACAATGACCAACTTACTGTAAAAGGTCGAACATACATTGGAACTGATGGTTTGCTGGAATTGCTAACTCATAAGGATGAATCAGAAAGTGACTACACTATCGCCGACTATGAAAACTATAGTCTTATCCTAGCATATACAAATGCTGTTTTTCAAAAGCATGACTCCAACTCGGAAACACCAAAATCAAGCAAGGGCGATAAATTGAAAACTGTTGTAGACCAGTGTACGATATGATAAAGAAAAACCGTTACTCTCCTCGTACAGGAACAGGTATAAATACATATACAGGCAAAGGCAAAGAATGTATATCGATGGATGATGTAAGGAAGCCCTATTGATAGGCTTCTCATTATTTATGGCGAAGAGAATGCTGAAAATTATAACTGTTATAATGAGAAGGTCGGATTAATGGATATGTTGAACAGCAAGTTTAGTGACTTTGTTGTGAATAATCCAAAAGGTATACCATACCTGATACGAATGTTGAACACAATACCCCCTTCGTTCTGGGAGTGTGAGCATCAACGAAAGGGATTAGTCAATAACATGATAAATGCTCTACCTTTCTATTTGCATGCACCATGCTATAACTCGCTAGACCCAGGTACCAGACTAAAAGAGAGACTTGAGAGAGATGTAAAACCTATTAATCAATTATATGAAGCTACAATGGTGCATTATATAGCTTATCATAACAATAAATATCTAGCTGAAAGACATGTAGTTGATAAAGAACTAGAAAAGAAAGCATTCCAAAGATTCTTTAGCTCAGATGCTGATTTCAATGAGAGATTGTGGCCAGGTGTTACTGGATCTGCGATGCATATTAAATGTAAGCTGGGTTGGGGAATTAAAATAAAATGTTTAAATATTAGGTATAATAAATGAAAGTAAAAACAACGTATTTCCAGTTTCTAACGAGGAGCTGGAGGGTTTGAATATTGATTCTTTCCTGACGAAAGACCAACTGGAACGCTAAAACAAGAAATTGAAGGAAGGCAAAATTATTACTATCATAGTCTCAACTCCACAGCTTAAGAAAATGTCTAAGGAAATGAAGACTGGAAATGGTTTGACATCTCACTAGGCCTGATTTTTTCCTTTGATTTTTGCAGCACTGGGAGCTGTAGGGGCATTGCCAGAAGGTGCCTCATCTATCGCTAAATCAGTAATAAATGCTAAGAAGACAAAACCAGGAATTGGAAGAACAAAATGGACATAATTAAGCAATGGAAAAACAAGGTAAGGGGGTAAAGAGTGCCAAAAAAAAGAAGTAACTCCACTCAGTAATTTTAATAATGATAAAATGGTTAAAAAACTAAAAATTAAAAATTTTTGTGGTGTATTAATTATTGATAAGCTACCTAACACGCCACTCGATAAGGAATGTGGGATTGTCAACCTAGATGTTAAAAAAAACTCTGGAACATGCTGGGTATATTACTGGAAAGAATCCAATAAAAATATTTTTTTTTTAATCATTTGAAGGAAATCCACCCTGGGAATTGATTGCGTGTCTCGGGGGTAATATTATTTATAACGATAGCAGAATTCAAAATTTTCACGAAGTAATTTGTGGCCATTTGTGTGTCATTGTGCTAAATGACTTTTCAAAAAATTTTAAATTTCCAAAAATTATTTTACTATTAATAAACGATGGAAATGTGGAAATGCATTAATGACCTCTTGGATTGAAGATCAAATTAAAGAACACCGGGATTATGATACAACTACTGAGAAGATTAATCCTAATGATTATGTTTCCCACCACAGTTCAGTGACTTTATAACCACACTGACAAGAAATAAAATATCCTTGTATAAAGCCTTTTTTACCTACTTGTAAGAAGATAATAATATAGACTTTGAAAACAAAAGACTTAGGAACGTGGGAAATCCTATTGCTCCTATTGATGCAGTCAATTTAGAGTACTGTCAGTTCAACAGAATTGAAAATATTCGTTTAGTTGGGAAATACAGTTCCAAGGACAAATTATTTTACCTGGGTAATAATCAAACACAATACATTTTTGTGAAGCGTGGAATAATAATTGAGATTAAAATAAAATAACAGTATTACAAAGAAATTAATAAATTATACCAAAATTTGAAAAACATTAACATATATAAGCCTTTCTATGTAATGCCTAATGATAAGATATTTTTTAAAATTCCAAAAAATTTCAGTTTATCTGAAGGCACAGTTGTGTTTTTTTGAAATAGTTATGGCATATAATTATATAAAAAAAAGAGCATAGTATGATTTGGTTTTAATGGAAACACTTCCATTAAAAGCAAAGGAAATGTGCTAATAATTTAAGGATTTAAAAACCTTTAAGTTTATTGCGATACTTGCCATTATTCAACTTACGAGTCTTATCTATTGTAACAAAACCATATTCCTTATCCCAACATTTTGAATAAGTATCCCTAAATTTCTTAAATGTAATATCACCACCAACTAAATCACTATGAATATGTTAAAGATTTGTATCATCTTGTCTGAATATGCAAATAAAATTCACATTTTCTCTTATAAGCTGTTTAGGCAATTTTGAGTATGTCTGAGCTAAATATAAACAATTAATATCTTTGTGCCTGCTGCGAGGGAAGAAATCTCTTACTATGTGCTGGTTTTCAAGTATGGCATTATCAAAAACCACAACAGTTTCATAACAACATTCATCCACGGTAACCATTTCTTCATTTGTAGGGAAGGAGTACTCTATTGGTTCAGATATTGATTTTGCTGCTACCTCTGTATTTTCCTATAAAGTATTATATATTTTGGTTTGTTCAGACTTTTTGAACACACATATGAAGTCCCAAAGTCCAACCATCCTGGGGAATATATAAAATTATCAATCATAATTGTAGTTTTTCCACAATATCTAGGGCCCACTATCAAACACATAATATTATTAGGCTTTAATTCTCCATGACGATTTGTCAATAAAGTTTTGTCTGGTATCCTTATTTTAGTATCCCTGTCTACCAGTTTCATGTTTCTAGGATTATTCATTTATTTAATAGATTTTTTTGTTGTAATAAATGAGTAAAGTATTCAAGCTAACAGATAACAAATCAGTGTTGAAGAAAAGAGTACATTATCCTTTAGAGATACAGGAGCACTCAGTGGCTTTAGTTCAGTTCTATACTGCATTTCTAACACCTAATATTACCCCTATGATAAATAGGCTCTATTTTAAAAACCTAGGTGGTATGGAAACATCAGTTGAAATTCCTGTTGGCCAATACAGTTTAAAAGATCTTGTAAAAGCTATAAAGACAATTACCCCATTTGAGATAGTTCCAATGGGTGGGAGAGAAAATAATAGCTTATCCCTCGAGCTGGATAAGACAACAAGCTGGGTGAAAGTAAAGTGTGTTTGATTTAAAGTTTGGAAAATGAGGTTCGATAGGAGAACCTTTGGGTTTCACCGAAAATAAAATCCTGAAATCAAATGAGTACCATTTTGGAAACAGAATTCCAAAATTTGTTCTCTTTGAAACAATAAATATACACTGTAATATAGCTAATGGTATGATATTAAGACAAGATGAATATAACCACAGAGAAACTAGCATAATTGCTATATTTAAACCATGGAGGATATTTGGATTTTGTGACACAATCTATTATCAACCTGCTTATCCATAATTTTTTCCAATGCAAACAACTCAAGTAAAGGAAATAACAGTTGAAATTAAGGATGACAAAGGTAAGTTGATAAATTTTGATTCATCAGAACGAACTGTGGTCTTAGAGATGAGACCTTAGATACTTATTTTTATATTTTTATATTAAAGAAAAAAGGTATTTTAGGTTGGAAGTACTAACATAATAACTTTAATTGTTATTAAAAACCACTAAAGTTTAATATTGATAAAAAAAAATTAAAGAATATACGTCAGGCTCGTTGATGGATGCAATTGCATCATGTGTATCTGACTTCAACAAACAGTTCGCGTTATGTTGGTGTAGAAACAGGTTTTTCCTGACTCGTTATCTGCCGTGCTCGCTAACTGTGACGTAATATGTGAACAAAGATGTAGTCAAGGTCGATGTATCCTTGCTCTAGAAGTGATTCGTTAAATTACTCGATGCGACTTGCTTTATAAGATGTATGAAGAACCTCGTCTAGTGTCTTGCCAGTTTAGCTCAGTGGTAAGACGTCCGACTCTTAACGCAAGGTTCGTGGGTTAAAATCCCGGGCTGAGCGGATAAATTTACAGTGTGGGTGTGAAGGCGCCCGCATCCCCACTGTATGGTTATCAACCGAGCCATTCTAAATTTGAGCTAATAAAATAAAATTTAATTAATGCTTGTACTCATAGCAGATGTCTAGGAGTAGCAGATGCAAATATATGGTACCTCTTAAAGCCCAGCAAAAATACTCTCTACAATAGTCAGTATTGTATCACACATATAGCTGGGTAATCTTGAATGGTGAAGGCGCCACACCATCTGAGAGGTGGTACAAGAACATACAAAAACTTCTTCACCTCTACACTTAACAAAAAAAGGTTGAGTGGTGAGGAGTGGGATTTTTTCGCAAAACTGAGTTTTATTGGTGTCAAAATTAGGCCGTAATAATAATAAAAAAAAAGGTACCTAGCGAGTCATTAAGTTGACCATAGCCATTCGGCAATTTTTTCTTGTAAGAAAATAAAGATGGATAATATTTCTATAGAAAGTGCAATGAAAGATTTGTCAAATTTGGAGGTGCATATCTTAACTTGTAATTAGACTATGTTGCAGCAACTTTTCGAAGTCAGAGCAGCAATCGTGTTTTAATGGTTTCACAATCATTAAAACTTTATAGAGATATGAATGCAAATGAAAATAAGCTTATGTTTAATTATACGAATACGTGCATTTACTCTTTTACGAACAGAATAGAATGCCTTTGTGTGTCTCCACACTTTTCCATTCCTTTATAGACAAAGCTTGTGCTTCCCCGATTAACATCACTTAACACTTTTGTACTGAAAATCTGTACATATCTGTATGGCAAGGTAACCTTAAAATTTCCTGAAGTAACTACCACTTTGAGACCATATTTGGTGTCTTTTATTTCAGTTTGGTTTATTGGGTAGGACTGCCCTATTGTTAGGTCGGAAAGTTTCATAAATTGGTTGGTCCTGTTAAATACATATAGCAACTGATTAATGTATTGTTATTTGCTTTACATTTTCATTTCTTTAAATAAAAAAAGTCTCGCTGCTAATTCTTTTTCCGGCCGCGCCCGAATAGGTACTATCATAATTTATGGTTATTTTCAAACAATTAGTTTTAGAAGTGAGTTGATAATGTATGGGTATTTTTAACCCATTAACTTTTAAAAGTGGTTTTAAAACATGTAGGTATTTTTATATATAACTAATGGGTATTTTTAATCCCTTAGTTTTCAAAAGTGGCTTGAAAACTAATGGGTATTTTTAATCCATTAGCTTTTAAAAGTGGTTTGAAATTGGATGGCTATTTTTAATCCATTAGCTTTTCAAAGTGGTTTGAAAATGGGTGGGTATTTTTAACCCATTAGTTTTTAAAATTGGTTTGAAAATGGATGGTTTAAAGCTATGGTGTGCCAGCGCTGCGTTCGAATCGTTATTTTATATCTACTGTAAACTATTTAAAGGTCAGGCAACCATAATGTTGAACATATTTCATGGCGTCTTGGCTTCGCTCGTGTATGTATCTCGGTCCACCGTTGAATGGGGATGGCAGCACTACCATTTGACCCAACTGATTGGCGTCAGCATCTTGCATGCAAACGGTGTCGTTAAGAATGATATCACTGTCTGAATTTACTTTGCCTGATTGTTTCTAATAAAATTTATAGCTTCTGTGTCTATTTCCGCATATTCATCTACTAAATATCGACTGAAGAGAGCACAGTCGTATACCAGGTACTTTTCCACCCTTTCCGCAATAATTTTACGATAAGAATAAAAGCTATCTGCAGAAACAGTATTTTTCATAGTCAACTTAATTATGAAAATACTCTGCGTAATGGCAATTGAGTAACTATCGTCTCCATGACAAACAATATTGTATATTTTAATGTATCAAGATTTATGAATTTCACTTATTCTATGTAAAAAGTTTCTGTGGCCTTCTAATACAATATCGCGTTAATCAAATTACTGACCTAACATCACCAAAGAAATTTCAATTGTCGTGGGGGGTGTTAAAATGGCATATGTGGTCATCATGTGATTTTTTTTCAGCACGGATAACCACATTAATAGTTTCACAGAAGGAAGGAATCTTATCAATGATACTCCAAGTCCTTTATGTAGTGGTTGACGTCATGTAGCATTTTATGTAGTTGTCTTTTTAAAACTGGTTTCAAGTTGGGGTATTCAGAGAATCTTATATTTGCTTCTCTTTTATCTTCACCGGCTAGATAAATTTGCAGAAATTGGGCTTCCTGTCCGGTTTTTGGTTATCAACTTCTAACTAAATGTTAGACACGCCACTGGGTTTCGAAAGTCAGCATGAACCCATCTTCAGCACCAAATAACCTAATTAGGAAGCAACAGATTTATTCACTGATATTAACCACAAATGCATGCAATGGGGGTGCAGATTCATCAACAAATTGTAAAGGTGTTCAGGAGGACTATGTAACAGTTCGAGTTGGACATTTTCACTTCAACAGATTCCAGTAGTTTCAGCCTTCTTATGAGTGCATTACACCACTGAAAATCCAAGGTACCTTAACTATAGTGGTGTCCGTAAACGGAATTTCTCGATAGTAATTGTCAGTGAACAATAAAAGGCAACACAAAATGAACGCCACGCGGGAACCGCGGGCTGTCCCTTCATATAGTGCAACTTTATTTTTCAATTTCGAGGTTGTGTGACAAAGCCTTTAGGATTTCGCTCGTGCCTAATGGTGTTTGCACTCACCTTTCTCCTGAGTGATATTTGTGTTGGCATCACTTATTCTATTTTTTTGATAATTTTTTAGATTTTTGCTGGTGCCTGTCGGCACTCGCTGGCACATTTAGCCACATGTGAAATTTGTGTTTGCATACCATATTTATTCGTAGGGTCTGTAGAAATACCTACACCCAACAAAAAAAAAACTATCATAAACGTTTCAAAAATTGGAGGCATAAACCAAGCCAGATGACATTTCGGTTTTGCAAAACATATCTTTGAAAAGAGAGGCCCCTATTGACCACCAATACAAAACGGCAACGCTTTCTCTAATGGTTTAGACATGGTTGCCAAGAAACCAAACCATGTGACATTTGTGTTTGCAAAATGCATATGTGAGAAGAGTATATCCTATAACCCACCCGTACCAAATGGCCTTGGTCTTTCTCTAACGGTTTAGAAATGGCGATAGAAAAACCTTTGGGGCAGTTGCCCCTCCTAGAGGGGACCAAAATGGTGGCTCGTAAATCCCCTCCCGGTGTACCATCGATACCCTGTGAAAGTCTTGCAATTTTTCCTGCAATTCTTAAATATTAACCACAAAATTATGAGTCTTTGTTTTGTTTTAAGCTAAAGGTTTTTTCGAGATGGTGGTCAAAAGTCAAGGTCAAGGTCATATGATGTCATACAAGGCCGAGATGGTGGTCAAAGGTCAAGGTCATGTGATGTCATCCAAGGTCTGGTCAAGGTATTTTAACGTCATTCAAAGTCATGGTCATAGTTGCATGTTGACATGATTTTTACTGTTCCGAGTGAATCAAATGGATTTTCTCCGAGTGATTCCATGATAGTTCGAGACTTGACACTTTACAAAAACTAATAATTATATTTCAGACTTAGACGGAATCTGTTTTTTTTTCTCTTTAGTGATGGCGGTGAACTGAATATTAGTGTGTGTTAAAGATAAGTGAAAAACACAGAAATAATTTTTATACTTTTACCTTTATTTATTGAGTTATCATAATTTGATACATGCCCAACATATTATTCATTTAAGCTGTACATTTACGGTAAGAATTTTTGTAAAACAATTCATGCTGTGAGCATTCAAGCTACTCTTATTCGCATATACCGTATAACAGTTGATGCATGGGTAGTTCTTGTAGACGATGGAAAATTTGCAGTTACTATCTTCATAACCTTTGGCAGTGGTACGATTCCTGAATATCTTGCCGCAATACATACGCTCGCTTCCCGATGAACTACAAACATGGCCTTTGCAATTCTTGTTATGCCTATGCAGATTATCACTGCGGTAAACACATCATCACAGTTATCATAGTGTAACCTTTTGTATGCCGGGCTGAACATGCAATGAGCACTTTCATGTCGGTGTGCATTACAACTTTTACTAAAAGTATTTTTGCAATAGCCACAGATATTATAATGATTGCATCAACTCTACAGGGTCACTTGCTGTTGATCATGTTACAGTTGGTAAGTCTTTAACCATTGGTCCCGTCGTCATATTGTAGCAGCATACACGATCGTAGTAGTTACGATGACGGTGTAATGTCTGTAGCAATTCCTCAGGGCACCTTTCTGTTGATGTTATCGACGGTGTTACAGATGGCAAGTTTTCAACCATTGATTCCGTCTTCATATTGTAGTATTAGAAGTAGATGAATATGGTGGTAAAAGTCTGCATTCCGTCACCACGCCTGACAACGGAATGGTGTTCATTTTACGTTACTCTCGCTTTTATANTGCTCGCTTGTATACTGTTCGCACGTCACGAAAATTTGTATTGTTCGTCTCGGGTTGCCTCAGTGGACGACTGCTGGCTGTGGTACGAACGGTAGCATGGTTGCTGGACTGAAATAGATTACCGTAACAGCACGATCGCTGTCTAGCCTGCTATGTTAGCAATGCAATCTCTCATCTTCTTTATACTCGTTCATCTTTCAGTGTTGGTGGTGCCTTGCTTTTCTTTTGCTACTGCTCGCTCCCGATGTCTCTTACAACAGTTCCTGGGATGTGTTGTTTCTGTAAAAGTAGCACTATCTGGAAAACATTGTAAGCGTGGGAGGAAAATCAAGAATCTCTTCGTTCTGTTGCAGTTAGACAGATAAGTGTTTGTAGACGGATTTTAATTAATGTCGTGTATATGCGATAAAGAATTCTTTAGGTAGGTATGCAAGCTCGGTATCTTTACCGTGCGCTGTAAGTGATTTAGTCTTTCCATATGTTATTATAGACTATTAACCATTCTAGCTACTCGAACATAATCTCGAAAATTTTTCACTATGAACTCTCGACGAGAGAAAGATGTTCTGAGCGATGTGAAGTGTCGTTCCGAACTGCTTTTATAGACCTAAAAGTGTGCAGGGACGATATCCACTACAAACAACAGTTTAAACTAAGCTATATTTTTATAGAGTCATTCTAATATTTACTGTTTGATGTATTCGAACTGAATAAATTGCTACCTTTTTATCTAAAAGTGAATTCCTCTTGTAAGGGTCATGTATGTGTAATATATGATGATTGCGATGGTTGGTAAGTGCTTACAACTGTTATCCTTGAAATTTTTTAATTTTATATTTATTTACATCAGTGTTGTAGTTTACGTTCCACACTTCCTAATGGAGATTTTTTTTCCCCTAACGTAATACATGTGTTGTCCACCTCGGGTTGCCACGGCGTGACCTGCTTGTTACGTACTTATAAGTGTCCGACAGACTGCCATTATTATATATATATATGCCGATACATATACTAACGATATGTATTATTCATATTCTACTGATGATAATTAAGTGTCGACATCTGCAAAGCAAACGCGTAAATATGTTGCTGTACGTAGGAGTTACTAGAAGTTGGGACAGAATAAACACAGATTCTAACCTAGTACTCTGGCCCAGAGGTATCTAACAACCTACTCATCACAGAAGAACATAGATGCAGACATGTATCACGAACCTTCTGCGAAGAGTGTCGTGAATTCTAGCTACTTATTTTCAGAAGACCTCAATGACATGGTTGATGATTATGGGAGCTGGTTACATTGCAGGGAAGTGGATATAATTCTGTCAGCGAAGAGATACATTTTATTATTGATAAACTCAGAGCTAATGACTTTCTTGCATGACATATAATGTGCATATGCATTTGATTTGGTTAAGAATATGAATACATATAAAACAAATAAAACATATTTTTTTTTTAATTCCTTTCGCTAAGAAATGTATCTACTGCTATGAATGTTTATAAATGGCTGGTAAGCTGCAAGCCAATGTCTTGCTACAATACTTCCAACTCTCTTCCTGTTGAACATCAAACATTGTCTTTAAACATCTTGCTATGATTATTGTTGGATATATTGTTCATTGTGATTATTGCATGATGAGCTCGATACTTAAATATCAATATATAATATAGTCATTTTTTTCAATTACATATCATGTTGCATTTTTTACCTGTGAACTGATAGGACTCTCTCTGGAGTTCGAACCTACGATACCTTAACTTCAAGGATGATGTTCTATCTCCAGTGCTGTCAGGGTACATGAGCTGGCGCTTATGTAATATCTGATTGCGATGGTTGACAAGTTTTTACAACTATATTTTTCCTTTACAATTTTTTTAAATATCGGTTTTCATCAATGCGTAGTAGTGTTGACTTGAATGTACCTGTGATTCTCAGCTTCGTAAAAGTTTTTTTCGGCTAACATGAGGTATAGCATACGATGCTTGTTCAATATACAAAGTTTGTTAAAATGTTATAACTATTTACATTAATAATTTTTATATCTGCTTGCATTAGCACGCTACCTTGAAAACATCCTAGGGATGAGCGACAGCTAAGAATCTTTTCGTTCTGCTGCAGATATACAGGTAGGTGTTTGTAGACGGATTTTATTTTGTGTTGTCCATTTGTGAGAAGGAATTCTTTTGGCAGGTATGCTAACTTGCTAACTGGGTATCTGAGTGCTGCTGGCAAATGCGAATAACAATTTACTTATATATATACCCTATATATATATACACAAAAAAATATGTTTGTCTCAGTGCGTCGCTGTGTTGTCTCTGTCTCTCTCTCCCTCTCTCTTGCGCGACTAATGGTTTAAATGCTTGTTTTTTCGTATGTGCATATAGTTCTGCATATATATAAATATAAATGATACATATTCACAAAAAGTTCATATAAATACATATAGTATTTAGAACATGATAAATTGATGTTTCTGGTATATAACTGAATTCCTCAACTAAAGGATCATATAATTTGTGAGACTCGGCTGGGTGTGGGACACTAGAGTCTGATGCGACTTTCTCTTGGCTAGTGTTCTGGGTCAACTCTCCTTCGCTTCTCGAGACATGCACAGTGTTCGCGCTGGCCGACAGCTTACTGTGGTAGGTCCTACAGAGTCTCATGATGTTACTTGATTGCTCGAAGTCGGTCGGGTCGTATGTGTTCTTCTGCTCGTGTTGTGACTGTCAGTCGTTCACTAGATGCGAGGGTTTCGTTCCAGTCGATTTGATATTCGGCTGTAATGGACAGGATGGTCGGACATTGTATAACATCGTTTAACAAACTGCGTACAGTACTCGACATCTGTGCAATACATCATTGTGCTGGTTAGTAAGTGAATATAAATATTTTTTTCCTTTGCCAATTTGTTTTTTTATATCTGTTTCCAACATCGTGTAGCACTGAAACTCTCTTGGGTGACTAATGGTTTAAATGTATGTTGTAAGGTTACAAGCAAATGAAAGCCATCTGTACAAGTCGTATAGTTCATACTATAATTGTATTGTATACATTTTTTTGTGTGTTGTACTTGTGATCATTCATTTTTTGTCATGTCGGCGAGCATTCTAGTTTTTACTAAACTTCTTGGAATGATATCGTCATTGATATAACTATTATGGCTCCATCACAGTTTTTTATAAGTATGCTTAGGACAAACTTGGCACTTGCGACCTTTTTTGTTGATGGGGTTGTTGTCTATATTTTTAATTTTGTTACTGTATCTTAAATGGTTTGGTAATTACACCCAAATATGCATATAAGTTCTCTTAAGCTATACTTGACCCTGCGTTCATTTTCGCTGTTGGAGGTGACGACTATGTTACGAATTTGTTGCCTGTATCTTACATGGTTCGGGAATTACATCCAACTATGTTTATAAGTGCGCTTATGTCATATTTGACACTGCAGTCGTTTTTCTTGTCACAGGCGTAAGAAGTTTTCGAGGTCTCCACGCAACCTGTAGTTCGGCCATGACTGGTGCGGGGACCGGTAGTGTGCTCTCGTTGTCGGGCGCTGCTCGAGAAAGTTTCTGCATAACAATAATAATAATAATGTGTCCGGTCCGCTGGGCACTGGCCAAGAAAGCTTTTCCATATAGTTGATTGTTAACGGAGTTCGGTCGTCATTCGTTCATAGTTTGTGTGTACGGACGAATGTGTGCGAGGGCAATGCTGCGAGGTGTAGGTAGGTGGTATGTGTGAAGTAGGGAAGCTCACAATTTGGGACGTCAAAACCCTCGATTGGGAGGGGGGCATATTCGTGATCCTTGCATGGCCAATCAGAAATCATAAACGGGAGCTTTGCGTAAAATATTAGGCTTCTTTATCAACGTGTGTGGCGGTGTTCTTTATGATAGGTCAATAGCTTCGTCGAAGATGCATGACAGAGAGAGAAGAACCTTTCGAGAGCTTCGTTTAAGATGCTAAGCTCCTTTATCATTGTGTGTGGCAGCGTCCTTTATGATAGTCCGCTAGATTCGTCAGTGACTAGACTCTTTCGAGAGCTTCGCATAACATGTAAGACCCCTTTATCTTCGTGTGCGGTAGAGATGGGAGCCTCGCGTATCATGTTAGGCCTTTTTATCGTCATGTGCGGTAGATATGGGAGCCTCGCATAACAAGTTAGGTTCCTTTATCGCTGTGTGCGGCAATGTCCTTTATGATAGGGCGCCAGCTTCGTCAGTGACTCTTTCGAGAGCCTCGCATAACATGTTAGGTATAACCTTTACGTTGACCATTGACCATTATCTCGAAGGATGACATCATATGACCTTCACCCTGACCTTTGACAACAACATCTCTCGCATAAAATGTTAGGCACCTTTATCGTTGTGTGCAGCAGCATTATTTATGATAAGTCGCTCATTTTGTCTTCGAAGTTGTATGACAGGGAGCAATGAACACGAACTTTCGTCAGTCAAGATGGCCGGCGATGATTTGTCAGTGATGGGTCCATTTCAATAGCCTCGTGTAGCCTTTCAGAGTTGTGCCCTTTTCGAGATGTCGGTAGTGATGTCAATGTTATGAATTTTACAACTGTGTCTTAAACAGATCGGTAATTATGGTCAACTATGCTTATAAGTAAATATAGGACATAAATGACTCTGCGATAATTTTCTTTGTCAGAAAGGATACCTATGTTATGAGTTGGAAATGATTATGTTACAATTTGGGTAACTGTATCTTAAACGGTTAGGAATTATGGTCAACTATGCTTATATGTAAGCTTAAGATATAAATGATCATGCAGTAATTTTAGTTGTCAGGGTCATACATATGTTATGAATTTGATAGCTTTATATTCAACAGGTCGGAAATGACATCCAACTATGCTTGTAAGTATGCATAACATGGCTCTGTTACAATTTTCGTTGTCGGGGTGATGAATATGTTATGAATTTGACTGCTGTAACTTAAACAGTTCGGAAATTATATTCAAGTATGTTTATAAGTATGCATAGGACATAAATAACTCTGCGATCAATTTCGTTATAGGGGGTGATGTATACATTTCGAATACAGTGACTCTATCTCAAATGGGTTGGAAATAACGACCAACTATGCTTATAAGTTCGTATAGGTCATACATGACCATGCTGTCATTTTCATTGTCGGGAGTTATGTCTATGTTATGAATATGTTGACTGTACCTTAAACAGTTCGGGAATTATTGTCAACTATGCTTATAAGTACGCATAGGGCATAAATGACAATTTAAAATTGTCGTTTTCGGGGGTGACGTCTGTGTTACGATTTTGGCGAGTGTATCTTAACCGGGTTGGGAATTACGACCAACAATGCCTATAAGTTCGTATATGGAATAAATTACCATGTGGTCAATTTCGTTGTTGGAAGTGAAGTCTATGCTAAGAATTTGGTGACTGTTCCTTAAACAGTTCGTAAATTATGGTGAACTATGCTTATAAGTATGCAATGGCAAACTGACACTGTGATAATTTTCGTTGTCGGAGTTGATGTATATGTTACGAATTTGATGCCTGTATTTTAAACGGTTCGGAAATTACGACCAACTATGCTTATAAGTATGCATAGGGTATAAATGACCCTGCGATAATTTTCGTTGTCGGGGGTTATGCATATGTTATGAATTTGGTGACTTAATGTTTAACGATTCCGACTTTGGGTTAATTATGCTTATACGATGTGAGAAGTTGCATGACAAGTGGGCAATGAACATAAACATTCTTCTGGTAAAATGAAAGATACTGGCTTGTCAGTGACGGGACCATTTCGAGAGCCTCGTGTAGACAATCTGTGACGAGAGCCTCTCGTACCTGCTTGCACATTCAAGCTGACATTGCACAATTTGCAGCTGGCTTCATCCAGATTCTGCAAACCATATGGATTGTGCAAACCATCCGGATTGTGCAAGGTATATATATATATATATATATATTTCTAATTTTTTTTATTTTGGAAAATTTTGTGAACATTTTGAAGGAAATTCTGGCAAATTTGGCCATTTTTGAGGGGGAAATGGGAAATTTCGAGGGGAAAAAATGGGAAAAAATTACGCTCTTCACTCGTCTTCCACAAGACGCCTCCTGAGTCCTGCAGCCCCAGCCCCTGTGCTAGAACCGCCATTTCCCTACTACTAATATCAGCGCAGTATATTGTACGTCCTAGTACGGGGATAGATCGTCGAGGGAGCTGAGGCTTACCTTGTTGGTGACCGTTTGACGTAAGTCGTCGTAGACGTTGGTACCGACGCGGCCGCGAAGTTCGGCAGGCGAGCGTAGACTGTTGACGCGGAGGCTAGATTCTGCCCCCGCCTCACTACGCGTCGTCTACAAACTCCGTCCATCGTGGATTGATGGTGTCTAGCAATCGTCTGACGCTACCTTTGATGTCATCAAGTTTTGAATGTTACTCGACTCGAATCACAACGAAACTTTCTGGGATGTTTCTCAATACCCTGGTCAACGTTTTTCTCGACAACAAAACGGGGTTTTAATTCGTCTTGGGATAGAGAACAGACAGGGACTTCACGACGAGAACATTATAACTCGCCAGAAGGCATATCCTGCCATGTCAGATGAGGCCATTTTATACGGCATTTATAGGGAAAAATTTTAAGACAAGTTTTTTTTATATGTTGTGTTTTTATAATGTTACAATATTATGCCTTATTATGTATTGCTATTGGAGCCCATTATTAAATGTAACTTAACGTAAATTTCAGAACACACATTAAAATTATAACGTATTTTAAAGCCTATTTGGCTTTTTGTATTTTTTAAATGCCAGTATTTTTGATATTAGAAATTTGTAAGAAAAAGCAAAATAAGCTGGGAGATAAAGGAAAAGAAATCTAAAAGTTTGTTGAATTATTGCTCCCAATTTTGGATGTTAATTATCATGTATTCAAATTCATATCAGGGGATGGTTGAATTTTCGCAGTTTATGGCGATTGCGCTATTTGTTTGTACTATGCTATTTAAACTCTGCTGCTTGAAGGTTTTTGGTAATACTAATTTTGATTAATTGAGAGTAATGGAAGGAAGGGGAGTTGGAGGTTATTATCATTGAGCGGTGGGGTTTTCTGCGGGTGCTCCCATTCTGTGACAAGTTTATTTGTTATAACTTAAACTAATGGAAACTGCAAATATTAATGTAACTTGCGAAGCGCAAAAGAAATGCGATCTATTCTTTCCATATTATTTCCTAAATCTATTTTATTATTTTTATTTGTATTTACAAGAATGTGGTCGTCGCGGCTATTTTTTCTATAAATATGAATTTTTTTTGTGCAAAGGTTATAGTAGATTGGGGGACAAAATAAATTAAATCTTGCAATTTTATTAATATGAAATTTAAAATAGCAGTTTTAGGTTATGTTAACGAATTGCAATCTGTGAAATGTAATTACAAATACGATAATTGTGCCCGTATAATATGAACTAGTGTATGCACGTACCAATTTTTGTTGTGGATAGTCTGCATTAATATTAACATCCACGTTATTAGTACTGATATGAACTAAGCATTTCTAACAAAATAGCCTATTACTTCACTGACTATTATTATCATGACGTTGAAATCAAAGGCAGACGTCTTAAACATTACATACCTCTCTGTAGTTGTCGCACGAACACTGTACTGTAAATTTGTGTTCCTCTGCCCATAACTAACCTCTCACTGTTTTCCGACAGCGCACCGATGCGCATTGTATAACGACTACACGCCTCTCCGGTTACGTGGCATGTGGCGTGTTTATCTATCTTACTTAATCTTCTTTTCTCCCTAATGCAGGTCACGATGACAGTGCTGCCTGTTAAGGTGTGCCATAGTGCTGCGTCATTTGACGTTGTAATTTCCATCGTGCATGATGTTTCCGTTTAAAGGCACGAGTCACGTCGCCCAAGGCTGGTGGGTGATTAAGTATGAGAGAGGCGACTACAGGGTGAAACCCTTGCTTAACTAGATGCCTTCTCGCCGATAAAATCGCTGCATAGAAGTTTGTTGGAACTTTGGATGATGACAATATACGTTGTATCTAAATGACGCGCTGTGACCTTATACCCAAATGAAAATTAATTTTTTAAGTACAGTGTATTCCTATTTCGTAGGATGTAGATATTTCTAACATAAAAGGTTTTTCATGAGATGTGGCCCTTTAAACAGGCATATTAGACATACAAAAAATGTAATTCAAAAATAATAATGACCTTTAATATTTTGTTAATAATGATATACATGTTCCTCGTGCCACTGAGTGTTGCAACATGCCGTGTT
>NQII01002209.1:273619-285992 GCA_002778355.1 Clitarchus hookeri
AACCCCCCCCCCTTCATAACATCGCCTACGGCCCCGGCCCACGCCTCATCGAGAGAGAGAGAAAAAAATAATTATATAATTCTTACCATCACACACACACACTATCAGTAGCAAAATACTTACAAACACGTGCGCTCGCATTCCACATACAAAAGTGAAGTGGCAGCCCGCGTCACAAACACACACTGTACATAACAGAGATCACCCAGGGTCAAACAAACTCACATAAATATTACCGATTAACCAATTCGCATATCATTTCGATGGAGATCGTGCCGCAAACAACCACGCTTCCTGTCCGGATCAGTGACGTCGATGAAGATGAAAGTGATGTTTTTAAATTACGGCATGGAAAGTTATTGACGGACACAGTATGAGGGATCATAGCAGGACCGAGAAAGTGCGGAAAAACTTGTGTCCTTCTTAGTCTCCTGGAAGAACCCAATGGTCTGCGTTTCTAAAACGTGTACCTATACTCGAAATCTCTTCATCAGCCAAAGTACTTTCGACTATCGCAAATACTACATGCCGTTGCCGGCCTCCGTTATTTCCCATTCAGTGACAACGATGCGGTCGTTCAGCCAAGCGAGGCTTTACCGAACTCCTTGTTTATTTTTGACGACGTGGCATATGAGAAACAGGTGACCATGCAGCAGTATTTCAGCATGGGACGTCATGTAGCAGTGGATCCTAATTACCTATGCCAAATATATTCACGAGTGCCTAAACAGCTTCTACATGACAATGCGAACTTCCTAATCCTATTTCGCATGGATGGCATGATTTTACGTCATGTCTACTCGGACCATGTTAACACCGACACGACATTCGACAAATTTAAAAACCTGTGTTCATGTTGCTGGCGTGAACTTCATGGGTTTCTAGTTAAAGCAAAAGAGTTTCCACTTGAAAACGGATGGTGCCATAGGGGTTTCGATCAGTTCATTATAGTGCATCAGTGAAATATGAGCTACTCAGTATCCAAGTTCGGCCATAGCGGTCTGAAGCTGATGCCGGAAAGTTGTATTATATCTACTAATGACGGGAACTGTAGTTTCGGAGGAAAACGAGCAAAGGATTTAGGCGGTGAGAAACATGACGGCGATGCCACGAACTAATCCTTTGTCCGCAGTGTTACCTTGGAGGCGTTGTGGCCAGTGGCGACACTTCAAAACAGTATTGAGATGCAGTTGTGCACATTAATTGCAGGTGTGGCTCGAATGCGGGCGGTGGCGACACTGCAAACCAGTATTGAGATGCAGTTGCGCAAATTATTGGCAGGTATGACGCGAATCACTGCCTTAGAGACAGCTCTGAGCAGTGTGGGAGAGCGAATAGCCAGCAGTGTTCATACGACTGTGTCAAGCGAATTACACCCATTGGCCAATGACATTAAGCAACTGTCTGCAGTGGGTGGGAAGCTCGCCACCGTGGAAGGACGCCTCTTCGATACCAATATACTTACCACGAACATGGATTTGAGGCTCGGCACGTTAATCGAATAGGTATCCCACCTGACCACCATCACAACTGGGGCCGCGCTCGAACTCGTGGGAGGTAGACTGACCAGCACCACAAACGTACTGTCTACCAACATGGAGGCCCAGCTGCACAAACTATTCGTTGACGTACTTAAACTGAACGTGTTAGGGGCTAGGATATTGGCCGTGGAGAAGAAAATCACTGATGTGGGAGAGCAAGGTAGCGCGAGAGTTCTAGCAGGCCTCACGGCATTACCAGACGGGCACCTTAATGTGAAGACCGAGTGTGTGGTACCCCCGAAGCTGGAATCAAACCTCGTCGCCATGGAAGGTCGTCTGTTCGCCAATACGAACATACAGTACACCAAGCTGGACGCGCAGCTGAGCAATGTATCCGGCGATGTAGGGAAACTCGGCACGTTAGGCGGTGCGTTCGCAGCTATGGAGAAGAAAATTAACGATGTAGGCGATCAAGTTAGCGGTCTTGCCGCGAAACTAGACAGTCTCCTTAATGACAAAGCCTCGAACGATGTGGGCGAGTGAGTTAGAGTTCTTGCCGCGAAACTAGGCAGTCACCTTAATGACATGACCACACTGGAAGCAATAAGTAAAAAGTTAGACGCGAACCTTGGTGCCATCCATACTATGCCCCTCAATAAGACAAAACGTTTTCAGACTTTAACCAATAACATCCAAAGTGTAGTGGCAAGCAAGCTGCCTGCCGTGGAAGCACACTGGTAGATTTAGGCGATCGCATCGAGTAGAGGTCCCTTACGACCCTTGCTGCAACATTGAGAGATAATCTGCGTATAGCAACTGAGAGCGCCGACAAGCTGAGTGGTGTGGATGCCAAGCTCACAGCAGTCGAGACAAAGCTTGAGCAGTTCGACATTAAGGGGTTTACAATCCTGTCAGCGAAACTAGACGATCACCTTAATGAGTCAGGCACAGGTTCGACTATGCTAAACACATTACATACACAGCTGGAGAGCGTAGGCAGCTTAGAGACGAATCTCAGCAAGATATTGGAAGGGATGATGAATAAGCTTAGTACAAATCTGCTCGAAGAACTCGACATCCGAAATCAAACTTTGAGCACGGGACTTACAGATCTAGAGGAACTTATCTGCCACAGGATTGTTCGTAACTTAAACAATATGCGCATGGACGACGAAAAATGGTCGCATTACGAGCATGTGCGTACTGCAGTGCTTCAGAAACTTAATACTTTCGAAGATAAAATAGTCAATTTGATGCACATAGAGACATTGTCTAATAAATATATATAGTACGATCAGGTCACAATACAGTTTAGTATAATGTCTGCCGCTGCCGAAGATTTACGCCGCGTTGTTGCAAGCATTCGCGATAAGTACCTTCAGGCCAAGCGTGCTCGTATGGGGCTCGACACAGTATTGGGAGAAGCCTTCCGCCCGATCACATCCCTGCTGGATACTTCAAAGGAGCAACCTGTTCCCCTTGTCGGTAGTGTGAAGACCGACCCGGACGTTGAACTAAAGCTGCTTCCGGAGGGCGACGGCGAAGATGATGATAATAATTTATCTTTGGCAGAATTGAAACGTAAGAAAAAGGTAGGTTCCCACCAGGGCAATGTTCGTAATTATCTCACTTCCTATATGACTCGTTTTAATGATGTGATTTACGGCATATATATTCGGAACAAAAAATGGTATCTTGGGAACAAGCATATTTATTTTTAACACATTGATTACGTACAGATTGACAATGAAACCATACGCGCAGCTCCAGGCCTCAACGAGCTGTTATTCAAATGCAGACCTAGCGAGTTTTCATGAGAAGCGCTACCAAAAATTACTTAATCTCACGAGCACAAATTTAACCGATAATGATGTAAATACCAATACATTTAAGGATGAGACCCACCCGAAATTCGACATTATTGCTGAGTTGTTTCCCGATGTAGGCCTAGCCAGTGGTTCGGGACTGGCTTCGAAGCTTGATTAGGGCAGCCAGCTCGAGTACGTGTACTGGAATGATATAAATGAGCTCGTATCACGACTTAGACTACTCGTGGCATCTCAACAGGCAGAAAATCATTCACACACGAATGATATATAAAATATCGTGGAGGAATTGCGTGAAAGTGGATACGTCTACTGAACATGTCTCGTGCAGCGATCCCAGCCGAGATTCACCGGCCAGCAAGAATAAATTTCCGCAGAAGGAGGGTTCTCGTGTTTGGACTCGACTATTTGTATCAAGCCGACCTGGTGGAAATGATCCCGTCTGCGGCAGATAATAAGGTTTATAGATACATGCAAACCATAATTATTAGTTTCAGCAAATATGCATGGGCCGTCCCAGTTCGCCGAAAAAGCAGGGCGGACGTTGCCGACGCTATGAAAACAGTCTTAAACGATAAGGGACCTCCTAAGAATATGCAGACTGATTTAGGTAGGGAATTTTACAATAAAGCTTTCCATTCACTCTTGGACGGGAACAAAATTAACCACTACAGCACAAACTGTGGAAAAAATCTTCTATTATTGAGAGATTTAATCGAACATTAAAAGCAGATATGTGGCGTGGATTCTCGGCGCAAAGAAAGTATGTGTGGCTGGATATGTTACCTCGCCTAATTACCATATACAATGCTAGAAAACACAGGACCATTTGTATGCGACCGGTGGACGTTAAAGACGATTATTTGCTGAAGACTGTGTTTAAAAACGATAATATAGTGGATAGGCGGAAGGCGAAGGTAAAGGTGGGAGACTATGTCCGCATTTCTCGAATTAAACCCCAATTTGTGAAATCTTACGCCCCCAACTGGTCATTACAAATATACAGAATTAACAAGATTCGACATAACGAACCCCGGACCTTTGTGTTGGAAGACCTAAATGGAGAGAGTTTGAAAGGACAATTCTATAGCAAGGAGGTAATGCAAAAGAAATTTCCAAAAACTTATTTGGTCGAGAGGATATTGAAACGTCAAGGGAAGCGCGTATTCTACAAATGGCTATACTTCGACTCCAGATATAACAGCTGGTTATTAAAATCAGATCTGAATAAAATGTTATTGTTTCTAGGCCTGTGTGTAATATCACAACAAACCCCTGGTACCAAATTAACGAGCAATTGAAAATACTTTTCAGTCTTCACACAAGATACCTCCCATCGGCTGATGGCGGAAACAAGAGGCCTCGACATGCGTGGTTCTTGGCTTGCAGGGTAGAGTGGGGGAGAAGTTACACAATACCCGGGCTGTGGCCATCGCCTGGATGACCTTGCAGTCGCCGGCATGTGTTGAGCCACACACAAATGCACACACACACACAGGCCTCCCCAGGTGAAGCGCCAAATAAGTTTGAAGTTTCATCCCAAAACACACATGTGGGTGCGCAGGTTCATAGCCATACTCTATAACAAGGTGTATAAAGCAATAACCCAATGCAATTTAACAGTCAGTATATAGGTATGCATTGTAGGGGTAAGATCGCCAAGAAAGGAAGTTGACTGGTAAATAGTTTAATTAACAATCTCCCCTTCGAAGCACACATTCCAGGTTAACAGGTTTTGTGGTCCTGGCACTTGGCTGGAGAGAAGATTACAGCATGGCGACATACCAATTAATGTGTGATACAACGCTTGCAAGGAACACGATATTGCGTACGCGACAAGTACTAAGTTAGCAGATAGACATATAGCCAATACAATTCTTGCAGATAAAGTAAATTCAATAGTAGGGTCGTCACAGGCAAACCAGGGGTTCAACTAGCAGCGTAGGGGGTGTCGAAAATTATGAAAACTAATGTGAAAAGCAGCATGGGATTGAAATTTGGAAGGACGAAAAAGTTACACCCTGGCAGGAAACCGCGTAGGGTAGTAGTGAAATGAGGTGGAATTCTACCTTTCATCTTGCCGGCTCTTGGAGTCCTAGGAAGCTTGATTGAAGGCGCCAGCAAATTAGCCAGGGCCATTAATATGTCCAAAGATGAAAACAAACGCTTCACGGAGACTTTGAGGCACATAAGACGAATGGAGACGCTTGCAAAAAACGGTCGCTGGCTGTACCTGAGTCCCTACAAACAAGTGGCGGAGGAGGAGGCAGAAAGAGAAATCGACAACACAAAAGAACGAGGCGATCTTAAGGGGGCTGCCAGCCCACCCGCTAACCAACTTTGACATACATAAATATGCACGAAAAATAAAAATATGAAATTTCCTGGGAGTGTTTTTCCGAGATCGACTACCCGGTCGTGCACACCGGGTAGAGTGCGGCATAGTAAACCTCGACAGTAGCACAGGCCCAAGAACTCATTGTACAGCATATAAAAATAATGGCGATAAGGTCCACTACTTTGACAGTTTTGGAAATTTAAGGACCCTTCCAGAACTGAAAACGTATTTCAGAGGAGCGCGAATATACTATAATCATGGAGCAGAGCAAAAGCCCCAAGCATGGAACTGAGGACACCTTTGTCTGCGCTTCCTTACCAGATATATACTTAACGAGTATGTGATAGGTGCGGACCTCAGTCATGTCCATTACCTTGATCTTGTCGGGCAATTGTTCGGAATTTCTTTCCGTCCAATTCCCACCACTCTCCCTGAAGGGGGTATGGTCCGTGGAGGTGAGTGATATTCAAACGTTCTTCTCGGTACCGAACATAGATGACCGAAATTATATGTTTCATTACATTAAGGTAGGCTTAAAGAGAGGTGAGGTGTGTATTCCCACGGGTTCGTATGAAATCGAGGACATTGGCGAGTATCTTACGCGAGAGCTGGGACAGGACCCTACGTTAGTTCTTCGTGGTAATGCAAACACTCTGCACAGCAAGATGAAGTGTAATGCACAGGTAGACTTCTCGAGCAGCGATAATCTCGCCTCAATGTTAAGATTCGAGAATGCCACATACAAAGCTAATAAAACACACGAATCTACGCTGCCGGTAAGAATATTCCGTGTAAATGTAATAAGGATAACCTGCAATTTATTTAGCGAGTCGTATTTCAACGGCAAGCCCAGTCAGACACTGCACAAATTTTCAACGATGTTGCCACCAGGATTTAAGCTCGTAAATGTACCGAAAACACCCATTTATGTTCCGGTAGTGACATCGAACGTACAGGAGGTTGTAGTGTCCGTAGTGGACCAAGAGAGTCTATTGTTTAATTTTCGAGGCGAAAATATATAGGTCTGCTTGTATTGAAGGAAAGATGGGCCTGAAAATTAAGTGTGCGAATGCAATAACAGCCGCCTACGGTGCCAAATCTAAAGTCAGTACGAGTCGAGCATGCAGAGCACTAACACCTGAAAACGTGCATTTTGGGCTTGACCATCAAGCATGGATGTGGAAATATTAAACGTTGCGGAGCCGGCGGAGTTCGAAGACGCGATCACTCGCTTTACCTGCCGAGCCCCTACGTAACCTCGTCCCTAGGTCCGGTACCCTGGTGCAATACCAAGATATATACTCGGCGTCGTGTAACTCATATTTGCGCTTCCGTGGAACACTGACGAAGCCAGGCAACGCGCTTCCCACGACGATTAAAATCACTAGAAACGGTATACTTCACATGATAAGTAGAATCGCGTATGAACTGAACGGGTGCTAGGTAGATGTCATGCCATGCCAGATGTTGGAATCACTGCCACCATAAAGAACTATGTCATAAACGCATAACAAATTGCCCGCCGCCAAAATGGCGGGCTGGGGCAGCGACGAGGAGTTTAAGGTCCCTGTCTATGCGAACGGGAAATTCGAAGTATGTATTCCGCTAGCTATGCTGTTGGGGTTCGCGGAAGATTGCAAGCAAGTGATTATTATTTCAAAGCAACAGTTAGTTATTCACGTGGCTAAAACACAGGCGAACGCACTCCAGGACAGGGGAGCAGAAGCCGCGACGCTAGCAATACGCGTGATTTACTGGATATTACCACACGTGCAGGTCAACGTGTCTGAATGCGTAAAATTAATGAAATAAGTGGAAAAAGGAAGGAATGTAGATATTGCGTTTCGTACATGGAGTTGAGAGACGTACCCGAGTATTCCTGCCTCCACGAGCATAAATTGGAACGTTAAAACTGGTTTTACGAGTGAAAAACCGAGATGTATAATTGTTGTGTTTCAGATAGGCAGGCGAAATGCCCTCAATACAGACTGTTCGAAATCTTAACCACGTCAATATTAAGAACGTTAAATTTTATTTAAACACCGAGACTTACCTGTACGGTGATTTGAACATTGATTTTACAAACGGTACTTATACGGTCCCTTATCACATGTACGCGGACTTCCAGAGGTCTTTCTACCGACAAATGCAGGCCCCCACACTCGAACCGAACGCCTTTATGATCACGGCGCCCCTACTCGTATTTGACGTTAGTAAACAGGATGATAGAATTAAATCGGGCGTGGCAGACTGTAGGATTGAAATATCCACTGCAGTGAATTTTCCGCCCTCTACCAAGGCCTATGCGTTAATACTTCACGACAGACTCGTAACATACAATGTGCGAGACAGGATAGTAAAATTACTAACGTAAGTGGCGACTATACTTCAGTCACTTCCCGACCGGCAGAATGAATGTGAACTTTCAGGGCTTCGTCTTGCAGCGCGGGCTCATTATATAAACTTATCTGCATGGCATATTTTGATGGGCACATAGAAACATGCACGTTCTTACCGCCTTTTCCATGGCATGAGCTAGACGTTAAAATCAAAGTAAAAAATATATGGCTGGAACAATACTATCACGGTACAATTGGAATGTGGGTAATGGAAAATACGATAAAGTGCGGAATGTACTTAGCGGATTATTAAACGGGAGCGAGACTGTATTTATGGCCGGGCCGGAGCAGAAGCGTCATTTAAGCACCTATGCGACACAATAGGAAAAATCGGTAACCTCCAAACAGAGGAGGCTGGCTGTCCTTCGTTTCGAAGGTTGCGAGAACAATATGTAAAAAACATTATCCATGTATGCGCTACTTGCAGGCTCGGACACATGTGTCTGTGCCTGAATGCTCTGCTGTTAAGGCGTTGGAGGGGGGAGACTTGCTACGAGGGTCTAATTATTGTCAAAAAACAACACCACCGGGACCAATATAAATAGGTCAGCTTGAATTGAGGGAAACTATAGTACTGATCCGGTATCTACAGCAGCAGCAATGGAAGGACTCCTCGCCAAGCTTAATGGGATGGGGCAGTACACTGCGTCAGACCTCGTCATAGGGAAGCTTTACTTAGCCTCCGATTTCCAGAGGATCGAGACTGCATATGGCAAGTGTGTCACATGCATGTTAGACGAGGAATTTCGCATCAGGCTGCCGACTCAGTACGTACAACTAATCACCGACGACGATATGGCCAAGCTGAATATGTCCACAATACCGTTTAGCTACGCTGGCATTAAGCCCATTGACCATGGACAGTCTATGCAAGCCTAGAATTCTCATAAAGACGCTCCTAGCACATTTATATTTATTGTTTCTGTCATGTACCTAACTCACCACCGTCTCGGAATTTTTTGATTTTGTCTCACATATTTCACATGGTGGTCAACCTGGTGCCACTGCACTTAGTTCGTGGACGCCTGTCCGCAACCATGCACGCAACATTCAACCTGCTAATCATGTACGATGGAGAAATCATGGTTGGCTACAGGAGAGTTCAATTCAAACCTCCCGGTCAGCCCGCCCAGGTAGAATGCTGTACCGGACTCGAACACTGGGCGTGTTGTACCAATGAGGATAATTTTCTCTCGGTACAGTGTAATGTAACATCATGTGCTGTATATCACCTAAGGCCCGGAATTACTCTGATGAGTTCATTCAGTACTCTTTTAACGCAAGCAGCCGCCGAGTACATACGCCAGGTTTGGTTTACTCAAGCAATAGCGTATGAACTTAGCGATGCTGCCACTGCCAGTGTAATTTCCTGCTGGACAGAGTGCTGTTTCGGCGACAGTCATACGACCTGCATGAACAGAGGTAAAATTACTTGGACGACTATGTGTTCTCCGTTAACTTGCGAGGCGTACCTGGCTACAATATAAGAAGGGACATGTGTTTGTACCTGCGGCAGTAAACATTTGTGTATCATTCAGAAGAGAACTATCATCCGTCATGTGAAACGTTTAACTTACATGACTGTGTGACGTTTCTGCCGGAAGATGTGTACTTGTACACGAGTTACTTTATTGGTTATAGAAGAGTAGTGTTTAAACCTGAGCCGGGACACGAGAAAGTGCAGATCTGTGATGGGGACAATCATTTGTGGAGATACCACGACACCTGGGACAACTTCCACTGGGACATTCTGCCCTGCTACAAGTGCGAACAGTGTGCCGTCTTCAATCTCCGGCCAAACAGCGAGCTGCCTGAAAATGGCCGCATACTAGCAACACGTGCCGAAATTGAAGACATTACCGAACTACGTCATGAACGTCTCCATGAGAGCAAGAAATTGAACTACGTCCTGCGTGATGTAAATACCGGCTCTACCTACTGCTGGTCCGAAGAGTGTACAGGGCACATACATATGACCAAGCTGGTAGACTGTGGCAGTAAATGGACACTTTCATGCGCTGCTAAGGTATGTTTTTTTTTCAATTGAAATAACAAGTGCTTCACTTGCTTCATGTATGTGTGTGTGTGGGAGGCTGTATATAAGTAATGCCTTAACAACACCAACAGGAGTTTTTTACTATATAATGAAGAGTGAAGGTAGTACGGCGTCGGTTGAGGGTGAACTGACTTGTCGCGGTAAGTGCAAATGCTGTCAGGTGTTGTACGATCTACTTGTACGCCCTCTCCTGCTATTGGTCAAAGCTTGTGTCGACGCTCTGTAGTAGCTATATTAATACTCTGTTTACCTACCAGTCGACTTCAGTGAGCTCGAGATGAACGTACCGTTCTGTCAGGAGACCGCCTACGTATGACGCCTGGGGATGTAGCCATCACCTGTGAACTTGCTGCCGCAGGAGATCCAGCCGCCACCACCACTCCAGATGCATGCTCCTATAGTGAACAGTGTGACGGCATAGAACATTGGCTGTTTGCACACACACCTGTTTCATACGAGCCATGTCAGCAGATGATCGACTGCCATGTATTGGGGAGATGTGTAGTTCACAATATGCGAAGAGACACTCCCTCGCCTTGTGGTGCGGATGAGATGATTACGCACACTTTGCTTAACGATGTGATTCGTGTTCACCTTCCCGACTGTGTACCGATGTCAGAGAATCCTGTTCCTGCTGCCGTGATGGAGGTTACCAACCAGCTGCCTGATGTCCCCACCACCGCCACCAAACGTACGAAGAAGGGTGCTGCTGTCGTGATTGACATCACCGGTGACGCTGTCCGTCCGCTCACTGCCGCCTCCAAAAGTAAGAAAAAGGTTGCTGCCATTAAGGGGCCTCGCCAGTGAACGCCACGCCCTGACTGTAAGTGGAAGACGGCTGCTGCCGCTACCGCCGGCCTGAGTTGCGGGAATTCTTCACTACGGGACGTGAGACAATTAACTGTTGCTGAGCGGAAAACCGTACTGCTACAGATCTTTAATACGCTGATTGCAAAGGTGTAGTGCTCAAAGGTTTTATTTGTAATGTAATTAACAAAAAAATGTGCTTTACAACAATTAGTATTGTGTGTGCCAATATTTGCTTTTAATTGTATAGTTATGGATATTTTCTTAAAACTACTTACTGTTGCGCTCGCAGATGGGGTTACACAAAAAGTTTTATTTGTAATGTTTTAAACAAAAAAAACACCTTTGCTTAAATTGTATAGGTATCGTTACTGTTTTGATGTGTTCACGTAATTTAAAAAGTGCCTTGTGTTTTGCATAAAAGGAATTCAATGTTTATATATAATTCTTCGTACTCGATGTATGATTATGTTAACAATGCAAATGGCAGAAGGCTCAATGTACATACTTCTTGTGAGACTCTGTGTGTGTGTCGGTTAATCACAACTGTTTGTTTGCAAATTGAAAAGGGAATTGTAACACATATTTCTTCGTACTTTATTTGTTTTTTTATGTAACAACTGACAATTATTTGTTTTGTGGTACTTATGCGTAACCGCAATTGAAACACGATTTGTGTGTGTATGTTCAGTTTTTTTGTTTAATCAAAAACAATACCTTTCCTGTAACATGTATGGTGAGAGAGATTCTGATTTTGTGTATAATCACACCAATTTGTCATCTTTTTATGTGACAATATATATATATATATGTTCTGAAACTCTTTTGAGTGTTCTTATTTCTGAGTGTAGAGAATGAACTTTCAATCATAACCAACCCTGTGCTAGTAAATGGTAACCGCAAAACACAGTACACAGACATATTGCTGCTTGCCTATCACCAAGGCGCAAGTCGCGAAAAATGTATGTTCTGGGTGGAGACCCACAATTAACAAGACTTGCTAGTATATTGAAAGCACAAGTTGTACACACTCCATTAAGGGACAAGGTATGATACACGCAAGTACCGCCGTACTCTGTGTGTGTGTGTGTGTGTGTGACTAGCCGTACCTGTGTCCTCCGCCTGCAAAAGGCCAGTGACATAACTGGTTGACGAGTTTCTCCGTGCTGGTCAAATGTGATTGGGGGGGTATATATACAGCCTCGCAGAACGCTACACTTTCACTTGTTACCAGACCACTGAACCGTACGTGCCAGTCACGAGCCGGCAACACCTTGGCATATAGTGTATATATATACTCAATGACGGCATCTGGCTGCTGCAGCGCTCTGCACATAACACGAGACGTGTCCTCAGCACCCACAATGGTTCTCAGCCATCTGCTGCCACTCGCTACCAAGCATCAATTCTGGGTAAGTGTTCTTCTGCATCGTGTGTGTTGGTGAGTAGACATACATCGGGTAACC